>JAQMCX010000027.1:5331381-5454381 GCA_029814765.1 Acanthurus leucopareius
CCCCCCCCCCCCCCCCCCCCCCCCCCCCCCCCCCCCCCCCCCCCCCCCCCCCCCCCCCCCCCCCCCCCCCCCAGAAGTGACCTTACGTGTCGGGTCTTTTTTTGCAGCCCATGCTGGACAAGCCCCTAATGATCACCACTTGAGCTCTTGCCTTTTTAATTACCCACCGAGGCCTGACTGAGTCACACAAAGCTCGAGAATGGAGTGGCGCAGATGGAACAAAAACAGGCCAACTCCTTGGGAAGGATGCCCTCTGAACCCAGCAGCTAAAGCAGCCCCTGCTGCTCCAGCCAGTCATTATTGTTGTTGGAGAGGAGAGGAGAGATGGCACTCCAAAACAAGGCCACCACCACCGCTGAAGTCATGGTCCACAGGCCATGTGAGAAGAGCTTTTTCGGTGGAGAGCTCCTCTGTGACGCCAGCGCACAACCGGCACTTTTAGCGCAGATTAAACATTTCAATTTCATCTCATAAACAAGAGCCGCTAATGGCTGCCTCTCGCTGTAACATTTCGTCACAGGCCTGAGAGCATGTAGGTTAGCCGAGATGGCGTCGCCTTTCAGTGGCCATCCTCGCCCGCCCGCCAGTCTCAAGGTGCTGCGGCGGCCTCAGGGCCCCTGTCACTCATGAGGCCCATCAGTCACCCTCATCTTCAGAATCTGACTTTATCTTAATGAACTGTTGTTATTCCTGTGAATGAATGGAGACAGCTTCCATTCACAGGACAAGAAACTGAGCATTATTACGTTAATTAAGGAGCTCAGATGATCAGTCAGAGGCTCCTGAGTTTCACCTGATGTCCGACCAGGAGGGACGAGTCAAGAGGAGAGAAACGTCCACTTGTCCAGTGCAGTGATCAAATTCAGATACTCGAACAGGACGGTGTGTTCCTGTCTCTATTGTCTGTGCTCTTCATTGCATTTCCTATTGTCACATCAAATTCCTGTGTGTGTGTGTGTGTGTGTGAGTGTGTGTGTGTTTTTAGGAGCAGGGAGGGGCGCTTGATTCCAGACATCCTGCTCTTATTGTTGACCGCCCCAGGTCGACTGCTGCTCAACATGTCACTCTGAAAAAGAACAAAATGGGGCCCGTGCCACCGAGAGCAATCATAGATGAGCGCATACTCATGGGCACACACACGCACACACACACACACACACACACACATACAAACACACAGGTCTGCTCCACCTTGTGTTTTTGTGCTTGAGCATCTTTCTACATTTAAACATGCAGTATTTGAAAATAATGACTGCAAAGTAATTTGAATAAAAATTTCAGACTGCTGAATGTTAAGATCGATAAAGCTGGTAAAGATAAAGATAAAGCTGAGTTCAGACATCATTTCAGTCAGCCTTATTTCTAATTTTTTTTGTACTGGTACTTTTATTTGGAAGGAAAAAAGAATCTCTGTAATGTCTGGATTTGTATTTGAAATATTGATTTGCACATGAAGGCGTGTACTGTAAAATTTTAATCATAATGCTGAGAGGTTGTCTTTGCTTAAGTAGCAGGAAATCTGCTCCCTCTTGTTTTGCATGCGAGTTTAATATCTATGAAAAATGTATCAGTCATTCCTTTTGCAGCCCACACACAGCCCACAACACTTACTGTGGTTCTGTGATGTTTTCAAAGCCCTCCGCCTTCCTGAGCTGTGCAAAACTGAGAATTACATGCGAAAGAGAAAGTTTTTTTGATCATTTGCTCATCAAGCCATAAGAAAAAACACAACAGTTAGTTATGTCATTGCAACACACACACCAACATACACACTCTGACCTTTTAACTGTGTTGGAATGTTAATAATTGAGCAGATTTTAAGAGAGGGGAGGGTTGGAAAATGCAGCAAATGCGGATGAAAAATTAGAACAAAAGCCGATACGAAGAGGCTGAGGGTGTTACAAAAGGGGCATTTCCTGTAAAAAAAATATCTTTGAATAATATCAGAAATATCAGTTAAATCTCTTCCTTTTCTAAAACATTAACCTAAACAACAGGCTTCAGTGTTTCAACTCACGTCGTTGTGGGAGGAAAAACTTGCAGCTGACATTCCAGCTCAAACATATTTTAATTACTAATATTCAAATCTAAATTATAAGATGACAACTGAATTTCACGTCTACAAATCAAAAGTGATAACATCTTAAAAATTAGTCTCAACCCAAGTGTTAAACAAAGGCAAAAATTTATTTTTTTTCTTGAAGACAAAACATAAAATTTTTAAAAATTAATCCTTCATTTGGTGAAAAACAAGTAACAGCAATACAAACTTCATGAATACTTATGGCGAAAAAAATTATGGCCTTATATACAAAATTTTAAACTATAAAAGTGCAATTAGGATTCTTTAAAAACAAGTTTAAAACTACCTGACAGCACATCCCACCCCGCTCATTCATTCTGAGATGTACTGTACTACAGCACCCTCTAGTGGTTTCAGTTTTAAAGGCACATCTCTGCCTAAATTAAAACAAAAGAACGCAAAGTTCCATCAATTTTGGGTACTACCACAGACCAAAGTTAACACAATAAAACTAAATAAATTAGGTCCATACATTGTGAGTCACTCAACATGTGAATCAGGCCCCTCCTCCTCTATCCTGAGGAAGACTGAGGGTCAAGGATTCCCTGAGGTTTACTTTTTATAAAAGTGCACAAGACAAAACTGCAAAAAAAACTTTACAACGAAAGCCCAACTTGCCGAGGCAAATGTCACACATCTACTCACACAAATTAAAAGTTCTGTCAGCTCCAAGCATGCAGTTAATTAATCTGCATTTTTAAACAAACATTACTAGTTGTATGATCTCTGAGTAAAACACTTTTCAGGCTTCTTTATTTAATCTGGGAATGATGGTCCTACGATAAGTCCGTCTTTCTGAGATGTTGCGTCTGACTTTTACCACCGGCGGGGAAGCCATCTCCAGCTCCAGAGAGGGGCTGGAGTGGGACTTTTTCAGCCCTTCTTCCTCCTCTTCCTCCCCCACAGAGTCTGGCAGCACGGCTTTATCAAAGAGGGTGAGGTCTGTGGTGGTCAACTCGCCGGCACCAGTCTTCTTCAAGCTCTTCCAAGCCTCGAGTACTTGGATGTAAATCTCATAGCGACACACCTGCATGGTTTGGCCAAGAAACAGGGGTCATTTATGGGTCCTCCTGCACTAAATACACACACTTACATTCATAGCACTTCAATTACCTCATGCTGCAGGTACTCGGCTCTCAAGCGATGCTCCTCGAGCTCCTTGGCTTTGGCTTTTTTGCCCTCTGGCGGGTTTTTCTGCAGGTGCAACAGGTCTGCCTTGAAGGATTCCAGCATTCCTGAATGAGACGACAGCTGACGTTCCTGCACAGAGAGTCAGACAGAGGAACAGATTTTATGCAAATCCATTTTTTTCAAATCCTGCGGATGAACAAACAGGAAGAATGGGCCAAAAGTATTTGCCCAGTCTTCAGGCTACAGAATTGAATTGGTTTGGTGGTGAAGTTGGATCCGTAACACTTACTTTGTGACTTACAAGGCCCACTAAACAGATTAAGTAACAGTTTTAAACCACAAACAACAAACATTTTTGGAGCAACTAATATAAGGTGGGGGTTTGTAATACATAAAGGGAGAAAGTCTGACAACTCTCAAGTGAATAAAAGAATTCCTCAGAAATTTAACTTGTGACATTATCATCATACTAATGCACTGTGACACTCAGTTTAAACGTCTAAAAAAATGAAAACCATGAAACATTCAAACATAAAAAACTACAAAAATCACAAGCAATTACACGAATATGAACGTCACTGAGAGAAAAATGTAGGAGTGTGTACCAGAGTGTGAGCGGACAGCGAGGAGGGGAGGATCGGCCTGAAGAACCTCCTCTGAGAGCCAACAGCAGCAGGAAACGGAGGTGAGGAGTGAAGAGCTGAAACCAGGTTGATGCGGCTGATCCATGAATTCATCTCCACTTTGGATCTGAGAGGAAAACAAAACATGCTCTGATGCTGACTGTTGAACTCTAAAACACACACACACACAGATAAACACACTCACAGTCCAGCTGTGCTGTGACTTACGAAGCCTGAAAGAGGAAGACCCTCCAGTCGGCCGTCTGCAGGCGGAAAACATGCGGCTTCTTGGTGTAGTCGGCTGCCTGCTCGGCCAGAGAGTGATGCACACTCACCACCTCCTCGTTAATTGGCTGATCTCTCCTGTAATCATTCTGACATGAACACACAAAGGGGGGAAATCCAGTAATTGTATTTATAAAAGACAACAAAAATCTATTTATATAAATTGGAGGGGCACTATATTTTAATAATATTGAGTCACTGACCTTCTGTAAGTAAAGGACCATCCCCTTCAGCACTCCATTGAAAGTCTTCCATCCTCTCTTCCCCCAAGGAGCTGCCACACAGAGAACATCCAGCACGTACATTAATATTAGACAGTAGTGATGTTGAAGCTCATTGTTATCTCGGTGGAAAGATGATTTCTGAGTTTTAATTTATGCAAAATACAACATGCACAACATATGGTGATTAATCAAAACAAAAACAAAGCAATGTAGGATCCGAAAAGTGCATTTTCCAAACAAGTGTTCTTCTTTAAAGTGAAATCTTAACTGTTTCAAGATTAAACATTCTGGATATTTTCTATAACCAGCTGCCCTTATTTCTACAGCCCTGTTTCAAAAACTGTCTTCTGTTTCAGACACCATATCAAAATCAAACACCAGGAATCCTACGTTTAAAATTTTACTAACCCTAACCCTAAGACAGGACAAGATGAAATAAGGTAAAGATGAGATGTGATGACATACACTCCATTGTCCCCAAGGGTAAAATTTACAGACTGCATCTACAGACACAATAATACATATTATATTACATAAACTGCTCAACAAATCAATCCAAACCCCATCTTTCAGTATCTAAGGTTGGTGATCATTTTTCTTTTATGTCAAATCAACTAAATCACATATTCTGCCTTTAAATCCTGACAACACAAAGGAAAATAAAATCACACAGATAAACGTGTTTGAGTCTCGCTCACTTCGTTTGCCATCGATGTCAGCGTGGAGCTTCCTCTGGAGGAACCCCTCTTTGACCACACAGGCCTTTTTGTCATGAGGAACGTCCTGGAAGGGGTTGGCTTTCGAACGCAGCGGCGCTTCATCTGCTGCATCTTCATCCACCATCCCGGAGCCCGTCAACTCCTCCTCACCACTGTGACATGCAAAGACAGGTTGCTAGGAGTGAGATTAAGTACGTCAAGATTATGAGAATGTTTGGTGACAGTGTTTTCTTTCAGTCCACTTACATTGCCCACTCCAGCTGTTCACTCTTTATGGAATTGTAAAGACTCTGGAATAAAGATGGAGAAGAGACCTTTAGGTGATACTCCACAAAAATGGTACAAATTGCTTTCTTGAAAAAAAGAGACAGTTTTACTTTCAGGAGGTCTTTGCTGAAGTTTTCTCCATCATTCATCCCATCAAGATTAGACACGAACTTAGAAGAGGACATAGATTTTCCCACATTCTGTTAACACACATAAAAATGATTGTCTGGATGAGTCACAGAGAAGGCCTGGGAACATGGCGCCATGTCAAAACAAGATTTAAGATGTCACTCTAACTTTTACAGTCATAAATGTTTCACACCTGTCCATGCAAGTCAGTGTTGAGAAGCATCAAAGCACACGTAAGAGCCAACACAGCCCCTGAGGAGATTAAAAAAAGGGAGTATGACACATGAATGCATGTTATCCTTGAGCAGAAAATGTTAAGTAAACCATAACTAATGCTCACCTGAAGAGGAGAAAGAGTTGGGGTTGCACTGATGGAAACGGCAGGAGAAATGCTGCAGGACGCGCTCCCTCTCCTGCGTCTCTCCTATCAGCACCACCACTTTGAGGAAAGATCTAAGCGAGACGAACCGAGGGGAAAACAGAAGAGATTCAAAGATGTTTTATGAGCATGACTAGCGAGAGATGTCAGTGTATGCAGTCGTTGTAATTCTTACCTCAGGGCTTGATCAAGAGTTTGCCCAGTAAAGTCAAAGAATTTCAAGTATTCCTCTCCAACAGCACGACTGAAGTCACAGCTAAACGGAAAGAAAACACATTCTGTGTCAGTTTCATAAACACTTTATTCTTACACAAAAAAACTCCAATTTCTTTTGCTAAAATTCTTCATATGAATAATGGGAGTTTATCTTGGGGATGATTCATCGTTATTTAATTTGACATGTGATCTGAACTGAAGGCAGAGGAGAATGATGTGAACAAAAAACATGACAATGCATAAAGAGGAAGCGTTCACTTCACTCAATTTAAATGAGCCAAAAAAGTTCAGAAAAACATACATTCTTTCACTTTAACCTAACCCGTCATGAGGAACACATTATGTTTCAACCAAATGTCAGTATTATAATAACAAAACCTGCTAAATCCTACACTTCCAGTAATGCAACTCAATACCAGCTTTATAAATGCAGTAAGTGCCAGACTTTTAACCTCTACTCCCCCAGCCTGTAACAGATCTTTTGTTATTAATTGGTTTCTAAGATACCCCCTGATTACATAATCATGGTTATTTTCTGAAACTTTCCAAAGCCACAGAGGACATTTACACATCTGTTCTTACCAGCTCAGCAGCCCCTCCTACAGCAAGTGAACTGATTATAATGCGCTTCTTTAATGTTTTATAACAGAGTAATGAATAAATATGTCAGAGAGTATTTACGCAGAATGATTAACATCGTCCTTTGGGGGCTTCATTTAATTATTGGAATGCTATATATCCACAAGAATGATGCATGTTGTGATGTAACTCTATGAACTCTAATGAATTAATTTAACGTTTTAATTTAGTTGAATTTAAAAGAAAATGCATCTTGTTATATGTTGTGTTTTTTAATCTAGAAGTCAAAGATCTTTGATTGCCTGGTTAAGAACTGGTTTTTCTTCCTCTGGTTATTGAGGTTGGCAGACTCAAAAACATTCAGAGGGTAAACAGGTTGTGTGTGTGCAGTGTGAGTGGGTGAGGTAGAAAATGTGAGTCCCATTTTTTATTGCACTCTACTAACTGTGATGATTTCAGATGAAATCAAATGTTTCTGGCGTAAAGATGATTAAAAAACTAGAAAGTTCGTCTTTGATGTGTTTAAGTTTGCCAACTTTGTTTCAAAAACCTGAAGACGAAGGCAAGGCGAACTTTTTCTCTGTCCAAGGCACAATGAAGCTGTTAATTTTGACTGAATTTGTTGTAACACTGGTCTGAGGATTTGATTGTTTTCAAATTAGATATTTATTTTAAAAAGTATTTAAGGTCCAGTGTGTATAATGTAGTGGAATCTCGCGGTGAAGCTGCAGATTGCATGAGGCTGAATATCCCTGGACCATTAACTGTTTGAAAATCTATATTAAGCACTACATAAATATACATTGTGATCTAAGTTGTAAGACTTATGTTTAATCCACTAATAAATATGTGATAGCTAGTTCTTAAATGATGCTGAAAATCCTCTGCAGGTTTACTGACCAGTTGAGGTTTTAGCTGCTCTGCCTCCAACACTATCGCCTTTCAGTTCTCAAGAATTAAAATAAAAATAGATTTATAATACATGCTTACTCTTTGTCTAAGTGCTTCACCACGTCCATTCGCTGGATCCCATCCAACTTAAACAGCTGTTCAGCCAGGCAGTGAGCCTTCTCTCTGTCCACCTCAACTCCATTCATAAGAGGCACTGCTGTCTCAGAGGGTTTGGGTTGCTCTCCATTGGCTACAACTGTTTGCACAGATCCATCCTCATTACCTCCGACTTCTTCAGCCTGATGCAGCATCTCCGCCTTTTCGTGCACCTGATTGAGCTCGCTCTCTGCGGTCTGCTGTGTGACCTCAGACTCAGCAGACAGCTGCTCCGTTACTTCGGACACATCCATCTCCTCTGGTTGCATGAGCGTCGGCTCCGTCGACTCGCTCGTTTGCTCATTCTGCTCCGATGGCTCCATCTGTTCCTGCTGCTCTGCCTCTGCAGGGTCTTCAGCTTCGACACAAACTGTCTGCTCTGACCGAGTGGACTCCTCTGGCAGGTCGGTATTTTCAGGTTGGGTTGATTCTTCTGTCACTTCGATCTGCGGTGACTGTTCCAGATGTTGAGGCTGTTCTGACTGGTCTTCGGAGTGTCCCTGCTCTGCTTGAAGTGACTCCTCTGCCTGGATCTGCTCCGACTCTTCAGTCGTTTCAAGCTGCTCAGCGTCTTCAGGCTGGGGTGACAGTTCCTGTAAAGTTGTGTGGTCACTATCTTGATGCTCTTCTAGTTTGTCGGACACCTCTATAATTTCCTGTGAGTTTTCTATCCTCTCTGTGTTATCTGCCAACTGTATCAAAAATATTTCATTTTCCTGTGTAGCTTCTGACTCTTCAGGGTCCACATTCTGATCTACATCTTGGCACATTTCCAGCTCTTCAGTCTGTCCTATGGGACCTTCATGTAACCGTTCTAGTATCTCTGTGTCCTCTAAATTCCCTGAGTGTCGCCTTTCCTCTGAGACCTCTGACTGTTGTAGATCAATTAGCTCCTCAGGGTCTACTGTTGGTCCACTGTCGTCAATTTGTAGTTGCTCTTCAAGAACCTCTCTGCAAAGTGTGAATGGCATATGTCATGTAGACAGAGTTTCAAAAGCATATAATGCTGATATGATAATGAAAGGTTTCACAGTTAATACACACTTCCGGTTCCCCTTTTTTAAGTTAAGCTCCTAAGTTTAAGATACTCACACATCACTCAGACAACTGACACTTTTGGCCTCTTCACTTTCTTCTGAGCAAGACAAATTTGTCTCACTCTGTTCATCTTCTACTTCGCCTTCCTCCTCGCTTTCTTCAGTGTCAACATCATTTGGTGAAGTTTGCTCTTCCTCTGACTCTCCCTGTTCAGTCAGCAGAATGCTGGGCTCCTCCTGTTCCTCTTCTAGTTTTACGTCTACAAAACTGTTCACCTCATCTTCTGAGCCCTCTTCCTCCTCAAGATTATCGATTAAGTCCACAGTTTCAACGAGATCAGAGTTTGCTGAGTGTCCTTCCTCCTCTTCTGAGTCTGTCCCCGGAGGGATTTCTGAAGGATTTTTTTAGAAAATGGTGAATAGTATAAATCTACAGTCAAACCAAAACTCATTTCTAATAATGTAAAAAATGAGCAGGCCACAGTCATTACAGAAACCTGTGAATCATTTAAGTCACGTCTGTAACGAACTGAAAAAAAAAAAAGCTATTTCTCATGAAATTACAAGTGTCACTCCAAATACCACGTACCGTTATTTTCGTCCAACAGCTCATGAGTTGAATCTTCCTTTTCCTGTGCTGTAGGCTCTTGCACATCTGCAGCATCACATGGCTGGAAATTGCAACACAGGCAATCGATCATCAACATGAGTATTGCGGGAAAGCTTGTGAGTGCCAGGGGATTCATGCGTAGGAAACCTAAGCCTCATCTGACAATCATTATGACCACTCAGTTTCTCCCACCTCTGCTCAGCCCGTTATAGTAACCCAAACACGTGTCTCTAAAGATATAAATTCTTAGGTGGTGTGTTAAGTCAAGTCAGTACGTGGTGACGGAAGAGTTAATCACAGAAAACTTCATCTGCACAAAAACATACACAGAAACAGACAAAATTCCAACTAAAGACAGCGTGACAACATCACACCTGGTTTTGTATATCCTCTCACACAGAACATACCTCAGAGTCACTTCCTGTTCTCTCTAGATCTGAGTTCAGAGGCTGAAAATCAAACCCATCTTCTTCCTCTACGATCTCCTGTGCAAAAACCTCTGCATCAATGTCTTGAGATTGGTGAAGTAATGGGGAAGTGGTGTCTATCCTCGTCACATGGCCAGAGTCTACCTCATTGGTCAGGCTGAGTGAAGACAACTCTGGGGTGGGATCAGGCATGTCCCACTGCACTGTGGCAAGGGAGATAGGGGGACTGGTACAGGTCATGGGGCGCACCGGCCATATTATTTGCTCCCACTGCTCTGACACCTCAGGAGTTTCTTGTTCTGCCTCTGTGAACGGACTTAGTCGATCCGTCCCATGTGCTTGGTTTATCTGTATCTCTGTCTCGCCCGACACAATGGCCTGCTGTTCTCCATTGATGCACTGGTGGTCTGCAGGGGTCCATGAGTCTTGTTGAGGCTGCTGAAGGGCCGAATTTTTCTCATCTGGCAGTAAGGAGCTCACGTTTTCTTCCTCCATTAGCATTTATCTCATTCAGCTCCCTTGTTGAGGTGTTTGAGGGTTTTGGTGAGTGATGTTGTAGCTGTATATGATATCCTGCTACAAAATGTCCTCCTCTGCTGTATGAACAATGATCATTTTGTAAGATCCCATAAATGTGAAATCCTAAAGCATGCTTCAACCTCCAAAGGCGCCATCCAAACTCTATGACAAGAGAAAAAAATCCATTAACTCTATATATAATAATATTTTTTCCAGAACACACCCGATAATGTGTAAGAACAAATGCAAAAATGTTACAGTAAATTGATAATTTAATAAACTATCTGAAGTCCACATGAATTAAAAAAAAAACAGTTTGGGTTTCCTCCAGGATGAGCATCTGATTCACTGATAAACAAAAAAGCCATTCATAATCCTCTACTATATTTGGCTGCAGAGTAACACTGACGTCTTTACAGTGGCTCATCTCCTATTCATCTGTGAAAGAGAGTCCTTGTAAAACTACTACAGCATTTCAGATTAGACACAACACTTAAGCAAAACTAAACTAAGTCACTGAAAAAAAAGCTCATTTAAAATGCAACTAGCACAAAAATATTACACACTCACCACCTGTACATCAACATAATCCAGTTTGGAGAAGTTTTTTTGTAAGTTTTTGTAGCCTGTGTAGCTCATCTGTCATGATCTTAAAATTTTCGTTGTTGCACTGCCGATGTGCAGTGCAACAGACTTTAAACGAAATGTCCCAGAAGCATGTTTCTACTTCCTGACCACAGACATAGAAAAGAGAGCATGAGAGAGGGAGAGAAAGAGATGTACAGCGTGGATTAAAAGACAGGCAGAGGGTGGGGTGTTTTCTGTTGAGTAGTTAAACAGTCTGGATGTTGTGTTTATCATTTATCACCATGCTGCACTGTGACACTGGGTAAAGGATAAAACTGTGATAGGGTCAAAATTTGAACTGCATGTTGTCAACACAAACCAAGGGCATCTCACCCAGCAACACCAAGGCCAGAAACAGAACGACAACAACAGCATCCACATTGGGATGAACAAAGTCAAAATATAACACTTCTTATTTTATTCTTCTCTACCTACTTTTTCTGTTCTTCATTTAATTCTGTCTTTCTCTGTCATGCTTATTTTCTCTATACTTCTCTGTCTAGCTGCATTATTCTATTCACATCATGCAACCAACATCCGGGACAGACCTTGACCACATTTCCTGTGTGGGTGCTCACTTCTCAGTTCCTGTCGGGTGCAACAAGTGCTAGAGTACAAGTTAAAACGTTAACAGATTAGCAAAGAGGATCATCTGCCAACGAATCACTTTGTGTTTGAAACAAGGCGTATGAACATACTTAAACTCAAATCAAAAATTTTTAAAGCAGCACATTCTCTCTAGAGGTTCATAGTTGAGAAATATGACAGTTAAATATGCTGAATTTAAAATTATTTGGACCATTCAACTATTACACAGTACTGATTACAATCTCTGCTTTCTCTTTGTTAAAACGTTGAGTGTTATATATAATAACAAAGATAATCCTCTGTGTGTGTTGGTAACTGACAGCATTGTTGATGATAAAAACTGTACATAAAAAGCTCAGATGACAAAAAAGAAACACCTTATACTGAAAGAAAAATAAGAATGAAAAATATCAAGATAGTTTCAGCTTAAAAGCACATATACTGCTCAGAAAACTTGCAGTCTGCTTTAAAGGGAGAAATGCAAGAGAAGTTGCTTACAATGCATGGGAAGTTCATACAGCACATCACAGGCTTGAGAGAATTTCAAAGGAGAAGTTCTAAATATTTTTTAAATTGTACCAGAGTGGCTAAAATAAAAAGAGGAACACAGCCCCACTGGATGAAATGAAAGTTGTGAAATAGCTTATAAATATGTGCATGCATAATAATAGAATGTATCTAAGGAGGATAGGGTGTGTCATCATTATCACTAGTAAACATGGCACAAACAAAAGTTCAACTCCTTCAAATCTCAAAGCAGTAAGAAAATCTCATTAGCAGGATTCTTTTCAACAGTGAAGCATGACTTACCCCCTCCAGGCTCTTAAAAGCAGCATCATATGACCAGTCGGCTTGTGAGGTTTTAAGTCAAGTCTTGTGGGAGGGAAAGACACACCACTGTGTTATACTAAGTTTATACCGCAGTCAAGGAGATGAGCCTTTACAGACATCCTCACCTACACATATACGTACATACATACACGTATACAAGCATACAAAATAATCCCTGAGTTGACCAGGTCTGAACCTGCTGTGCACAGCAAACAAGGCTCACATCTGTTCTAATAAAGCCAAGCAGAGTTTTAGTCTTTAGTGTCACAGAAAGATCTATGCAACTCACAAATCCTTGTCTGGAATCCAATCTTCCTTCTTCTTCATGGTTCCTGTCCATTTTGGATTAGGCCAGGATCAAATCTCCACACCCCGCTGTTCTTGTGTCTCTACCAGCAGATATGGCTGGGGAAAAGGGGAGAATTTAGAGGACGGGTAGAAGGAGAAAGCTGCTGAGCGGCAACAAAAGGGGAAAAAAGGTACATTGTGATTGGCAGATGACTCAAGATCTTGGAGACACCTGAGAGGCCACGAACCATGCCCACTGGCCTGAAGGCATGTAGGTAAACATACTAGGTCTCGATAGGGGAGTGGCTCAGCCTCATTCCTGCAACTAAACCAGGAACGATGTGGTAAAACCAGAAGCTATTCAGATTCAATATGTAGTTGTCATTATTGTAGTTGCACAATCTGTGCCTCTATTCATTGTTTTAGGAGCTTGGTGTCTGGCTTTAGGCAGACGAGCCCGTTTGTCATGCAAAAGACATGCCAGGCTTGTGGCTTACACATGAGAACAAAACCATACTCGTATGAAGGACTGTTTTCTATTACTTTTCAGTTCTGTTGCGTTTTCTCCCTAGAATAGTACATTAATATTTTGCATTTCTCAAACTGTGATTCCAATTTTAAAAAATGAAAACAAAAACAGATTTAGCATCACTGTCTCCATTGCTAAATTAATAGTATTGATGCACGATTTGGCGGTTACTGGCATAAGCTGTCATTATTCACATGATTAGCATTATCAATATTCGCCTTATTAATAATGACATTTGGCAAGTGCATCATCAGCATTTACGATTAAATTAGTGAGCATGTTAATTTAAATTAATTTTGCTGCACCTAGCTAGGCTAGCAAACTGATTGAACACTAAGCACATTAGCTAGAAGTGCAGCTAACATTAAACTCCAGTCAGTTGACGTTAACCAAATAAGGTTGCGAATATTACTTAGTTATTCGTCGTTTTTTAACGTTTTTTAAACGATTAGCATTAGCATAACCGTTACTAGCTTGAATTTACTCTCGACGTAACGTAAAAAATTAACGTTATTTAGCTTAAACATTTTAAGCAATGTACTGTTAGCATTTAGATTACCATTGGTATTAAAACATTAGCAATAACATTACCTAGCATTCATGTGAGCATCTTTGAAGTTGTAACCAGTTAACTAGCTGTTAGCTAGTGGTTAGAGTTAGTGAGGCAGAAGTACTTGTAATAATAATATTTTTCACATTGACCTAGTGATGCTGCTTTTGTTTGCAATTCTTCTGTTTTTAACACAATTATTGCTTTAAAGCAGTATTCACAGTGACTTCTGCCAGGGCTCCTGCTAATGCAACTGTTCCACTCCACACCTGCAGGGGCGCTACAGAATTGTGAGATCGTAGTAAAACAAAACAAAAAAAACAGCCTCTCATCGTCGTCACTGTCATGCGACTGTCTGCTTTGTTTGTTCCGCACACGGCAGCAAAGCCGCACACACCCACTTTTTTCCCAGACACTTTCAACCTTGTATAAAAAACGCACTGTTGTCAGATACCTCTAACCGTGTGCACACCATCTGGTGAGCTGTCTACATCTGCGGCCGCTTTGTCCAACATGGCCAAGTCGAGCGACCTGAAAATATTCTTGGAGTCCTCTCTAAATGAGATATTTAAAGCGACAGTGAGCGACATCCTAGACTCTGTGGACCGGACCCTGTCCGAGTACCAAGGCACAATACAGAGGATCGAGTCTGAGAACGAGGGCCTGAAGCGGCTACTGTTTGCACAGAAGAGCACGGAGTCTGCTGCCAGAGGTATGGTTGTCTGCACTTGATTAATAATGGAGGATGTATGTCACGACAACGGACAGTGTAGCTTCATGGAGCCACTGACCTTTTGTTTGAGTGTTACCTGCAATGTCAGCAAATTGTGGCCGTGCTGTGTGATATGTGTGTATAGCTACACATAAATAAAAAGGCTGCAGCTAGACAACATAAGAAGCAGACGCAGGCAAGCGGATGTAAACAATGTCCGTTTTCGTACATCCAAAACAAGGTCTGCATTTAAAATTGATGGGGTAGGCTCGGGACCTCTGTGTAATAAAACACTAAATACACTGTATGAGTGACAGTAATGTAACTATTACGATATCCTGACCAGTAATTATAGCACTACTATACAGGCGTTTGCATAATACTATGCAAACTAAAACATCTGTGTAGTTGAAAATGTAAACACTGTAGCTATATAATCCCTGAGGAGTTTTTGAAGAAATAAAAGAGCTAAATGCAGAGATGAGTGGAATGCAAATGAGTGGATATTGGAGTTCTGTTATTTTAGGTAACCAAAAGTATGATTGCAGATTATAGCTGCTGCACTGTAATGGGTCAGGGCTTGGCATTTTGAGGAAGAAGAGAAAGAGGTGGAGGATGAACAGTAGGAAGAGGAAAAGAGGGAAGAAGAGCAAAACTGGCAGGACAGATTATTATTTAAAACTTCTCTTAAAATTCTGTCTACCAAGGCCCAAACATTTGTACCATGGTTTTATATCAAAAATCTGTGCAAGGTGGTTTGTGTGGGGCAGTGGGACAATACTCTTTTGCAAGTCTGGGGTTAATTTAGCAAAAAATGTCAGAACAACGATAACAACTACATTGAGGAAAATCAGCTTTGCTGTCTGGCCCCTAAAGTTCCCAAAAGTTTATGTCGCTCCTCATGTGATGGACGTGTAAATGATAAGCACAGCAACATAATAATTTGTTGATATGTCAGTGTTTGAAGCTTGTCATGCTGCCCCCAAGTGTCCAATAAAATAATTTATGCAGCCTTAAATCTTTCACTTCAGTTTGTTCAAGCTGTGTTGATGCCTCTAAATCACAGTGTTTGCTATGTTAATTTTTTACCTTGATCTTATTTGCAGATATTCATGAAAAAGATGCCTCTGCAAAGGTTCCAGCTTCAGAATGGAGCAGTGGTCCCATCGCCTCCACCCAGGGCATGTTTAAGATGTCCATATGCAGCAGCGACAAGAAGAGCTTTAGGAGGAAGCACAAAGACAAAATGAGGGAGAACATACCCTCTGCCGCCTTTTTACTGCAGACTGATCATATGAGAGAAAAACTGTGTGTCAGAACAGCAGAGAACGTCCAGAACTTGATATCTGTAAAAACAGAGCCTGACCTGGATGAGAGTGGTGCTATTGACCTCTCGCAGCCTCCATCCCTCCTCAATTTGACAATGAGGCCAGTAAAAAACGAGAGTACAGAGGTCAGTTTTGATGGTCATGATGCATATGCACCTCTACCGCCACCTGCAGGCCTTGAACAAGACTCTAAAAGCAGTGACAGTGAAGTTAAAGTCACCATAGTTTCTGATGCTTACATGCAGGATGGACAGTTTATTAAGACAGAGGAAGAAGAGCAGCATGAGGTGTTGGAGTATGGTGACGAAGAGCTGAAGCATGCATTGAGATATTATCCTGAATCAGAAGTAGATCCTGAGGGTGAGAGCAAACAGGTGGAAATAGTGAGGCATGAGGAAAACAATTCACCCTCTGTTCCTGCAGATGAGTTTTTGGAAATTCATGACAACTTTTTGCGCTGTCCCAGCTGTCCAAAAACATTTAGTCGAGCGTCTTCGCTTAACATTCACATTAAGACTCACAGTTCTGAGAAGGCCCATAGCTGCAGCTATTGCGGTAAACGCTTTGGCAGGGCTGATCTTCTCAAATCTCACAAGCGTACCCATACTGGAGAAAGACCCTATAGCTGCAACATCTGCAGCAAAACATACGCTCATAACAGTCAGCTCAGGATACACAAACGTGTCCACACTGGAGAGAAGCCGTATTCCTGCTCACACTGTGGGAAACGCTTCAACGAGCACAACCAGCTCAAAGTCCACCTACGGACTCACACCGGGGAGAGGCCTTACAGCTGTCAGGAGTGCGGCAAGACTTTCAGCAACGCAGGTAACCTGCGTATTCATGAAAGAATCCACACTGGTGAGAAGCCATACTGCTGCGCTCAGTGTGGAAAAAGGTTCAACGGCTTGGGAGACCTCAAAACACATTACAGGATTCACACTGGAGAGAGGCCCTACAGCTGTGAGCTGTGCAAGAAGACCTTCAGCCAGGCGGGCCACCTCACCATACACATGCGGATGCACACGGGAGAAAGACCGTACAGCTGCAACGAATGTGGCAAGAAGTTCACGGTGGCCAGCAGCCTCAAGCTGCACCAGAGGATTCACACGGGAGAGAAGGAGTACAGCTGCACATACTGCAGCAAGAGCTTCAGCAGGTCTGGTCACCTGAAGAGACATGAACTGGTCCACACCAAAGAAAAGGTCTTCCTCTGCAGCCACTGTGGGAAGACCTACACTGACCAGTCATCCCTTAAAAAGCACCTAAAGATGCACGCAGCCAAGGAGCAGAGGACCCAGAGCGAGGGAGGCACCAGTGAAGCTGAAACAAACCCAGCTGGACCTTCAGCTGCTGAGACACTTTCAGATACTGAGAGAAATTAGAACCAAATTCTTGTATAAGAGTAATATAAAAGCTAAGGATGAGTGCTGTGTGTGATTTTTAAACAATAATCTTAAATCAGCATCCACTTACTAGCTTTTTTCAGCACTTTGAAATGTCTCATGGCATTTACCATTAGCGTTTTTAATGTGATTCTAGTGTCTGATAAACCTCTAAACACTTTAATCTGTAGTCAAACTGGACTTCCTGTTCTAATGCAGAGCTGTTTTTGGCTGCTAAGTGTGAAGGTTGAAAGCTTCAGAAAAAAAAAGCTAGCAAGTGGACCAAAGAGCATTCTGTCAAACTTCCGTTTTCACACTTAAAACTGTATGTGATGTTTGTGGTACAGTGCAATACACTGTTGTCTGATCTTTGCTGTGATTCTAGTAGGTCTAGATATTCAGCTGATAATGTTTGTTTTTTTAATTTTAATTTATAATCTCTAAAATTCCTCTTGTAGTCATCTCTAACAAACTCAGTCTAGAGAGATACAGACAGAAAACGGGACCATTAAAAAAACAGACATAGTTTTATTAAATCCTGTGCGTTACCACAGTGTCAGTAGTATGTTTTTTTAAATGCTTTAAAAGAAATTGAAAACTAATTGAATGCAGAATCTGTCTGATTGTCGTGAAGATTCCAATCAGCCTGCTGAAGCAAGACACTGAATCCCAGGTCTGGCTCTTTGTTTTTTAAGGTCCTGACCTTTGAAAATAACAGTATAAGCGTTTTAGAATTAAGATGCTTTCATACATATTTATACACTTTGTTGTAGCCAGAGGTTTAGATATGTGCGCTGCATCAGTAGCTTACAGTGAAGATCATTAATATATTGCTGTAAATAGCTTTAACTATACAGTCAGCAGTCTGATCCGTTGAAATGACAAGAATGTATTTATATTAAAATGTTACTGAAAATATTAAGTATCGATTGAAAAGCTTTCAATAGTAAATTAATTAATAATCCTTTTTTTAAGCCTTACTGATCTGAAAGAATGTCGAGCTTATAGAGGATTTGTTTTTTTAGTTTGTTCACTGTTCTAGAAAACATGTTTCCTTTGAATTATGTACAATTGTCACAAACAGGAGTAAATGTTAATGATAGGGTTTGTTGTGGCAACTGGTTGATATACCTGCACAGCAATGTATATTGAACTTAGTGTTTGCTACTAGGAACTTATTGTGACTTACATTTATGTGATTTGTGTTTAAATTAAAGAGAATGTCAACCAAAAGAGTTTGTCTGTTTTATTAAATTACAGTTTTATTGTATGTTTGCTAAACTACAAAGTACACATTCATTCAAATACATTCTGTGAGGTCTCTTTTCACACAGTGCAGCTAGAAAAGCAAATGCAACACAGTATTTAGATGTGTGTCTTTGCATAATGCAGTCACTCCCAGAATTTATATGCTAAATAAAAAATTGAGCCTATTTAAGCACTTCACACATTCAGGCATAAAGGTTAAGTTTTTCTCCAGAGATGACACTTCTTAGACAAAGTAAAAAACAATTCAAAGTAGAATGAGACATAGTTTACATGTTCTGAATGTTTTTATAGAGTTATTTTTTATGAAAGATGTATGACCAGTTCTGATTTGTGAGAATTTCCTGCTGAAAGGCACATCAAAAGGTGAGTTCATTCAAAAAAAGAAAGAGAACATTTTATTTGCATCCCTTAGCTGGGACCTAGAAGAACTTGCAGTTAAATTTGGTTTCATTTGTCCTGGTTTAAAGGTCTCTGCAACACTGTGTGAGGTCAATGGGTCAGTTTCATAAGTGCTTGGGTTGGGAACCACTACACAATACATTTTACTAATTATTTATGGTTAATTATTTATTCCTTATTATTATTCAACATGGGATAAAGCAACAATGTAATTAATTCTCCTATATTTCATAATAACAGTACATTCCTATGAAAGCATTTGTGACACATTAAAAAAGATTGTATTCCTGTTGGGTTTAAGTGGCACTGCTCTGGCCGCAGCAGGTCAGGCTGCACGGCAGCTTCTCCTTGGACAGATAGAGCATGGGCTGAACGCTGCTGCTGAAGTCCATCAAGCCAAACGCAATATAGTGAATGTAGCAATGAAACACATCTGGAGAGAAGTAATGCTGGAAGGGGAACAGTGCTACAGGTGGGAAATAGTTGAACACTATGATGGCCAGGATGATGAGGACAGTCTTGAAGGCTCTCTTTTTCACAGGATGCATCTCGTCTCTGCCAGGCCCTGACTGTTTCAGTGCCCACAGGATTGCAATGTTGCAGAACACCATGAAGGCAAAAGCTAAAAGGATCATAACCGTGAAGACCTTCTCAAAGTTGACAATGTTGCCTACACATTTGGCCGCAGTGTAGGCCAAGATGATCAGCCAGACTATGAAGGCCAGGACTGCTCGGTGTTGACGGTCCTTGAGCTCTGTGAATGTGATTGGGTGAACTACGGCCACATAGCGGTCCAGGCAGATGCAGGAGAGGAAGAGAGGCGAGGAATCTTTCATGCCATAGAAGATGCGCAGGACATACCAGGTGCTGCTGTTGGTGAGGAAGACTATGCTAGCCAGCTCAAGGGGAGGAATGAGACAGAAGAATACGTCTAAAACCGCCAAATGAAAGATGAAGATATCTGAGGTGGAAGAGTCACCCTTGTTCTTGCGGATGAGCCACAGCACCATGAGGTTTGCCGGGATGCCTAGGAACATGTTAATGAACTGCAGGCCCAGGTACCAAATAAGAACAGCAGGCATGGTTTGACATTGCTCGTACACAGTCTTCTGACCACCGGTGTTGTTGAGGGGTCTTTGAGAGATGAGGAGCACAGATGAGTTCAAGAGGAGAAAATCCATGACAGCCAGTTCAGAGAAGGAGGACTTCAGAGGACATAAGAGGAACAGCAATCTGTGGGATAAACAGGACTGATCAGATTCTGCTGAAAACTGACACAGGATTAAAATTACCCAGAGATACTTGTTACTGTCATACAGTTCACTTTTAGGAAGATTTCAAGCTGATATATTTTAAAGCTTCATGTATTCTTTAAATCCGTAGCATGATAATAATAAATACAATAGCAATAGTTTGTTTAACTCGGTACAAAAATAGAAAGGAAAAAAAGCACATGTATTCGTGTATCAATGCCCTTTAAGCCAAAGAACATTATGTTTGTTGAGTTTGATTTTTACGAAGGACAAAACTTCTTCTAAGCTATTACTTATGAAGAAAAGACGCACTGCAGCTTTATTCCACTGAGAGTGGATTACTGTCACATGCACTGCTGATAAGAGGTGCGCCACAAATATAAACACTTGGGTGAACTGGAACTTACCGACTTCCTCTTATTAGACATCAAACTTTTATTTTACAAAGTATCCTTCCCCTAAATACCCTTGGAAAATTATTCTAGTTCGAGTGTTACTGTAGACCCTTTTAAAATATAAAAAATCTGAGGAACGCTCATTTGTAAAAAGGAGTTGAAAAAAACATATTTTAATAGCAAATGTACTGAATCAAAATGAATCATTATCCTACTTTGGTATTAACCTATAATTCAGTTTGCATCAACAGATATGTTCTGGTATACATACATACATACATACATACATACATACATATATACAGTTTTGTATGGTAAATTATGCCTCTTACCCTCAATTGGTGCTTTGTTTTTTAATGAACTCTTCAGACCTCAACTGTCTTTGTATTACTGGCACACTGACTTTAACTGGTCCTAAACCCACATCCTTTAACACACTCACGCTTAGCTGGTGTCATAGCGTGTCAAATGTGGCTAAATGACAGGGGAAGAATTGTTTGCATGAGTTTTTACATATTGCCACCACGCTGGAAAGCGGCTTATTCCACAGACTCTATCTCTAAGGTTAAGTTGTAAATGCAAACAAAATCGTCTCTTGTCTCTTGGAAAAAGAGACTGAAAAAAATTGATGCAGAACTTTACAGGACATTAACGAAAAAGTTTGTGTGAATCTATTTAAATTTAAGGTTAAGTAGTAACAGTTTTATTCCAAAATGACACTCACCTGTTCAACAGGATGCTGCAGGAGATTCCTTAGTGTGTCTGGTGTCTTAACTCTCCACCTGATCCTTGTAACTCCTGTGCACATCCGTCTCAGTGTGAGCAAATCTGGGCTCTCCTTTCAAAATGAGCAGGAAACATCTTTTGGAAGATGACCCAACACTGCAGGGATCCTGCTCCTGTCTTATCATCCAATCATAGCATTGAGACAAGGGTGTAGATGCTCAGGATCTCCCTCTGGATGCCACAATTGGCCCCTGTTACATTTACATACATTTACATATCCTTTTCATACTGGAAATACATGTTTGGTTCACTGTATATCCATAACAAAATAAACAAATCAAGTTTTTGTAAAACAAGGAAACAAATGATCACAATGGTGTAAAAGTGGTCTGGTTGTGGCACTGTAATAAGACCCAGGTTAGCGTGGAGGACATGTTGTGGCAAGCCATCATCTATTCACACCGATTGGCAATGATGCAACAAACCAATGGTGCCTGACGGAAAAAATCGGCAGTAAACAACTGATGCAACAGTCCAGAAAATCTCTTCTGATTCAATTCAGTGTAACGATGTGTAACATGTTACGTGAGGCTGACGTGGTTCGAGGTGTGATGTCCGACGGTGAGTTTGTGCCACATCCAACATGCAGAACAGGGAGCTGCATCCCTGCTGAGAACTACAGATGAAGTCACACCACGCTTACAGTATGAGTTTGGTTGTGTTTTTCTTTTGTTAGGTCGTTCAAGGTACCTTCAAATAAAGTCTTATTGGATTATTGAACCTCTTTGGGGACCTTTGACCTTTTGCTCATGTTTTAATAGATGTTAATTGCAGTGTTAATACTGTTAATATATAATACTCATAAACATGTAACATTAATAGTACATTGACTATTTAACTGTCCAAAACTTATGTGATTAATTTACTATATCAGTGCTGTTTTCGCTGTGTTACACTGTGTTTTTCAGTTGCGTGTCTCAGGTTGTTCAAACAGCGTGACTCTGTTGAAATTTGATCCAGGTTTGTTTTTCTTTGTTTTTACTGGTGTCAGGTTTACTGGGGATGTTTCTCCCCCTTATTAGCTCAAAGATTCACGCAGGTATGCAAAATTCTGCATTACAGCAAAAACACACACGGCAACACACCGCTGCTTTTGACCACACATGCAAGCCACTTTCAGAGAATATTGGAGCTTCTTAAAATTGTGGTTTCCAATAATAAAATGTAGTAGATGAGCATAGCATTAGCAGATTAGTGTATATACACATACATATAGTATTTCTGTGTCACAATCAGTAGTACAAAGATTCAATAGCTATTCTGTACTTCATCAGATCCTTATCAGAGCCTCATTGATCAAATCTTTTACAGCTAAGTATTTGTCAGCTCGGCTGTTGCTCAACTCTGAGCACAGCATTTTTTTTTTTCCATTCTCAAAATTTAAAATCAAAACAAAGGGGACTTAAAAATTTAATTTTGCAGCATGTTGTACATGCAATGAAAAAGCCAATAACTGATATGCATGCGGTAGAGTTGAAATCATCATCTGCATCCTCCATGATTCGATGCACCGACTGTCCAGTTTTCCATTATTATATTATATGGCTCACATAAACCAAAGTAGAGCTAATCCCATTGCAAATAAACATAAATTACATCAGATCATCCTCGCTGTCCAGGCAAATTTACCTTGTTTGCAACAGGGAACAATGACTAAGCAGGATACACTGTACTAAAAATCAGCTGATTCTTTATGGAAAGTGGATTTTTTTAACTTTTAAACAGCTTTTTAACTGAAATCCAAAGGGTCAAAATGTACAGCAAATTGCAGACACTGCACAACCATTCGATTACATCAAAAAGAGGAAGCCTGAGAAGTAAAACCTTTGGGAAGTGAACTTGCTCAGTTGAGGTCTTTATGTAGTTACATTTTGAGAATGAAGGAATCTTTGGATCAAAACAGAAGCCTATCAACTCTAGAAACCTATAAAAACCACCCTGAAAAAGAACAATATATGAAAATAGAATACATTTTTAAGAGGTTTGTAAAATTTTTAAAATGTAAAAATTGAAAAATATATGAAAATAATTCTCTAATTTACATGCGTTTAGGTTTTTTTGTAGATTTATGTGGTTTTGATGGATTTTTATGTAAAAATAAAGGTATTTAGACTCAAGATCATGGGAAAAAAAACAACGGAGAAACCACAGAAAACTACAGATGGTTGTGTTTATTCTTTTATAGTTCATCTGAAGTTTGATTAATCTCCCTAGAAAGCAGAAGGAAAAGATCTTCACTCATACACAAAACAGTTTGAGCAGCAAGAAACAGTACAATCAAACAACTGGGAAACAGACATCAAAAATATGTTAAGTGCGCTCATCCCAGCAGTACCATACAGATATAAAACTACAATGTTTTTTTTTCTACTACCACCCACTTACTTTTTCTCTTGTAAACTTGTGGATGGCTGACTGTTTTTACAGTTTTAGTCAATAGCCAATCTGGCAAAGACATTTATGAGGACAAAACGGTACTTTTACTGTTTGATCTCCAGGTCTCAAACAGAAATCTTTTCAGAAGATAAAATTTTTTGAGCTGAAAACATAACCCATGCAAAAAAAAAAAAAAGACATACAGGGTATTGCAGCACTCGATAGCCAAAGTAATAAATTTCTGTAGTTTTTTTTTCTGACATGACATTAGGAGATCTCCCAACCAAAGAGCTTAAGCTCCGACACATTCACCGTCTACCATGTTTATCCTCCTCAGCTCTCTTCTTCGTGCAAACTTCCAAACTTCTCTCATCCAATTCTGCCTCTCCACCTGGATGGCTTGTAGGCTGTCCTCCCATCTCTTTCTTTAAAAAAAAAAACTTATCAAAAAACATGAAACATCTCAACATTAAACATGCTACTACATTATAAAAACTGCTCTTTTCAGTAATTCCTGTATCTGTTTTTGATGGTAAACAATCTAAAACCTAGAAAGCCAAATGTCAGGTAAACATCTTAGCATTAATTTACATTAAAAGGAAGTAAAATGCTAAAAAAATGGGCAAAATGTATCTTAATATCATTAAGATCAAAGTACCTAGTTTAAAAGGGTTCAACAAAAAAGTAATTGATAGGTCACAGCAAGCAGGTGCAGCTGATAATTTGTTTTTGTGTGAAACTGTAAGAATATGGCATTTTCTTCCAACAGAAACCATCTCTCCTTTCTCCCTTTTAGGACCACTAAGTGGAGGCTTTTTTTGTTTTCACTGCCTGTGCAATCAAGCTGCACAAGTAAATAGCAGAAACCTTTTCGGGTTAGGAGTGGAGATCTTGAAATTTCTGTATTTTTGCAATAAGTGGAGTGACAGCTTGAGTTTTTTTTAAGGAAAACGTGAAGACAGCAAGTAAAAGGGACTTTGAAACTCTCAGGTTAAGTCATTCTGGTCAGGTATCCCTTGGAGTGTTCACATCTAGGGTAGTGCATGGTTTGGTGTGGAGTGTTCACATGCAGCTGCAGTCAAGTGTAATGGTGTGTCACGGCTAAAGGTGCATCACTGCCACAGGTGTGGGTAAACAACAGTCAGCTTCAGTCTTCTAAAAGCTTTGCTCCAGACCAGTATCATGAGGATTCCTAGCTAAAAACATTGCGATGTTTCAATGTTGCATGGAGTATAACTGTCTTCAAATGAAGGTGGAATCCATGATGCTGGTGTCTTGTGTACTGCGGGCTCGAGCCTCAAAAAGCTGTTTAATCAAGGCCGACTTCTCCTGCTCCAGCTGGGCAATCCGTTCACTCTTCTCTGTCACCTCCTTCATGAATAGGTGGAAAATAAATTAAGTGAGTGATACCCTTCTAAAGTAACTAAAAACATTAGCACTGACTGCTAACTATTTTTGATATGTATATTTCAGCAGTATGTAGCCAGTGTCAAACCTGTGTGAGAAGTCGGTTCTGGTCCTTCAGTCTCAAGATGGCTTGTGGAGGAGCTGGAACCGGAGGCTGGGGGTTGGCTGAGAGCGCTGCTGTCTGAGCAGCACTGGAAGGAAATGGCTGCTGGGAAACAAAGATCAAGTAGTTAAAACGCCCCTGAAGATATTCTGTTACATATCATCATATGAGTTATAATTACAAGTGTTTTGTTTAGGGCTAAGCATTGTGAGTTTGGTTTCATAAAAAAAAAAAAAGTGTCTAACATGAGTGTAGTTAGAGACGTGGTGGTGGCTTTAGTTAAAAAACAGCCAGTCCAAAAATAGCTAGTCCAAAGATGATCAAGTGATCTAATTCTTCCTGTATAGCTAAAAGGAAATTATGATTAAATCAAACACAACCACAATTTAAGTTAAGGCTTACAGATAAACAAGATTAAGAGTGATGTGCACCCTCTCCAGCTCCATCCTCATCCAAATATGGCCACTTCTGACTCCAAAAATATTTAGCTTACTACCACCACACAGTCAGATACATGGCTTCAAATTATATATATTCTGTTTATTGGTTTTACTAGAATCTAACAGAAATGTAAAAGTCTTTGGACAGACAACACTCACCATCCCACTGCAGGAAATAAGGTCATTAAGGCAGCGGTTGACTTCTTGCAATTTGGGTATTAGAACATTCATACGACTTTGATTAGCTTCTGTGAAGAAATCCTGAGAGGAGGGAACATAATAGACAAACAGAATGAAATTTAAGATTTAAGTGAAACATCTGAAAAACATAAGACTAAGACAGCATGAAAAAAAAATTTAGCCAAAAAAACAGTGAGACATAAATTTTCACTGACTGAAATGTATCTAAGCTCCCCTTGGCCTGCCTCATCCTGTTCTCCAGTTAGCGGTTTGCTACATTTCTTAAAACATCCCCAAACATTGTTCCATGACAGGACATGAAATTATTCCGACCTGTTTTCTATTAATCAAACCAGTCAAATTAAATCTTTTCAGTGAAATATCAAGCAATAACATTTTTATGTACTCTTAGGAAGAACACTTTTTTAAACCAGACAGCCAGATGTTCTGCAACCTCCAGTTCATACTGGAAGCAAAATCAAGACAGATTACTGAACTTCTGTTGAAAGAAAAATGTCTCTTCCTCTGTCACTACATATTTTACCCTGTTTGACTTCTGAACATGAACAAAAAGATAGAAAAAAGAGGACCTTAAATTTAAATTCTGAGGGACTGAAACCAAAATCCAATACTTTCTTTTTATGTTTAGATTAAATATATAATATAATATCTTTCCCAACAAATTTACTGTTCATAGCTTTTGTTTACAATCTTTACTGTCTTTTGGCTAACCTTTTTTTTGTTTTGTTTTGTTTTTTAAACAAAGCTCAGCAGTCAGAAATCTGTATAATACATTGTATGTGCAGGAGATATCTTCTCACAGTGAAATATTGTCAAACAAAAAACAACACATTGCATCTCCAGCATTGAGCTCTTGAAGAGTCTTAGATAAGTGTCTGAACTAACCGTGCAGTGGGAGCTCTGGCCGACCTGCCGCTGTCTCTCTGTGACATTGTGGATTTGGCCCTGGTACCAGTCGCGGGCCCGCTCCACCACCTCCAGGCCCGCCAGCAGCGAGTCTTTCTCCTGCTCCAGCTCCTTCATTTGCTTCAGCTGTGTAAGTTGAGAGTTATACAAGCAGTGTTTGAGAGTGAAAAGGGACGAGAAGGGTGGAAGAAAAAAAGTGGAAAATGTAGTTAAGAACAGACAACTAAATCCACCTGAAGTCACTTTCTGCAGAGGTTTCACATAAAAACTCGATTGAAGGAAAACATCTAATTTTCATATTTCACATGCCATCACTAAGAGAGCTTTCAGATTGCTGCCAAGTTTAAGACTCATAATTGATTTTGGGCTGCCGGCAGCCTGCATGGTAGACGAACTCCCATCTTTTCACAAGGGTATCTGCAGCAAACTCTTTTGTGCGGGTGGAGACAATGGCGCCATATGAATTGTGCCGGACTCTCTCCCATCCTGAACAATGTTTAGAGAAGCAATCAGTCCAGTGTCATGGCAACCGCGCAGCAACCTAAGAATGGGGTAAACAGCAGACCCACTTCAACTATGGCCACCCCAATGTGTGTGAGTGTGTGAGTGTGTGTCTGTGAAAGAGAAAGAGGGAGAGGTGTGTGTGTGTGTGTGTGTGTGTGTGTGTGTGTGTGTGTGTGCGCGCGTGTACACCCCAACAAGGCTGCATTGAGTTGTGCTGACCAGGCTGTCCATGCAGCACACAGCCACAGTCCAGGCCTCATTGCTGGCATTCAGCCACCTGGTGTGTCATCTTTCTATCCACCCGTCCTGCTCCATCCCTCCGTCCCCTGTGGAGCTCAGTACATTCCACTCATCATTGCTCATCAGTGCTGTTTAAAACACAGCCACAGCTCATACGCAGGAATACATGTTCGTTGAAGTAAACTAAAAGCAGACAAGGGGTCTAAGAGTCTTAAATCAAACTCTGTTTAACATATTTGTGCTCTTTTCCCAAGAGCCTGTAGGGAGAGTACACAGAGGAGGATCGGAAGAGGGTTTTAGGGGAAGAGGAGGGGGTTGGAGGGGCCGTGTCTAGAATGAAGCATGACCTAGTGTCAGGCTGCATGAATGTGTGGTAGTCCACTGGCAGGAAAACCCACTGTTTAAAAAGAGGGGGAAAAAAAGAAGAGCAAAGAAGAGGAAACACACAGGGAGGGAATAGTGCAGTAAATGGCTTTATGGCAAAGTCTATGCATGAATGTTTGTGTGCTAGTTGAAAGAGCAGGCATGAATACACAAAACAACACACGTACAATAACATGACACCCACTGCACAAGCTGTTTAGCTAAAAACACAAAGAACAACATAACGACCTTTCGAACTGCATCTACAAAGCACCGTCAAACAGTGTGGTCTGAACCTTAGAGCTCTACGTTACAACAGCAGCTGAGAGGCAATACACAAGACCAGAAGTCCCTGAAACAAGGTTTAATCCTGCAGCTATTTACATAGATTAATCTGTCAACTCATTCTCAATTAGTGAGCAAATTTTTGAGCCTATTGAATGTCAAATTATATATAGATATGCCCATCCGATGTTTCCAGAGTTCAATATGATGTCTTAAAATTGCTTGTTTTATTCAATCACCACTATAAAATATAAAACCAGTTTAAAGGCCCAAAAAGCAGTTTATCCACACATCTAAAATAGCTAGAACCAGTGAATGTCTGGCATTTCTGCATGGTCAGTGACTTGAGATGTCAATCGCCTAATCAGCTCCTTTAAGCACTATCCAAAACCTGAAGCCCTAAACAGCAAAACAGCACTACAATACTCAAATACATTTCATTAACAATTATATAAAATAGTAAATACTCCAATCTATGAAACCATAACCAGCAAATAATTGTAATTTTTGCTTAATTTTTGTGATCATTATGTTCTGACAGCACTGCTTGACAATAAACAGGTCTATTCAAGTTCAAAATATAAAGCTCCACTGTGTTGGAGCAGGTCAGAAAAGTCCACGAAACTAGCACAGATAGTTTTTACTATCCTATTTAGCATATACAGTTTCATTCTAGCTCATGAATTCCATCACAACTTTTAATTTCCTTGACTTGTCTAAACTGTCACAAGTAAATATCAAGACAACACATTTCACATGTTCAAAACCAGAAATAAATTAATTTAAAAAACATCTCAAAACACAATCTTGA
The DNA here is from genome assembly GCA_029814765.1 of Acanthurus leucopareius. Classification (NCBI taxonomy): domain Eukaryota; kingdom Metazoa; phylum Chordata; class Actinopteri; order Acanthuriformes; family Acanthuridae; genus Acanthurus; species Acanthurus leucopareius. The sequence continues at coordinate 5,360,234 of JAQMCX010000027.1, forward strand.
GCTCACAAAGTTATCTACAACCATCTCTCCCTTTCCTTCTCTGTTCCTCTCTCCCTCTCGTCCTACTCACCCAAAGGAAAAAGTGCAGGGCCTTGCTGCTGTAGAGGCTACTGCTGAGGGGAATGAAGACAGTAGTGTAGGCGGCCCACACAGCCGTCCAGGCAGGGCCGGGCTGGCCAAACGAGTCTTCTACTTCTACCAGGCCCCTGGGCCCGACCCGGCTCACTACCATCAGGGCAGCAGCGGGCCAAGTCGGCCTGGGTGGGAGGGCCACAGGGAAGGGGGAGGAGGAGAGGGGCAGGGAAGGAGGGAGAAGGAGGGGAATTGGTCAGTCAGCCTCTCCAGAAACAAGAGGCCGAGGGGGAGAAGGGATGGAGACGGCGACACAAACAGGGAGAGAAAAAGGGAGAGGAGGCAAGCTGGAGAAAGTGAGAAATGCTGAGGCAGGGGGAGAGACAGAGAGTGAAGGGAGGCATGAGCTCGGGACTGGAGGGTGGGAGGGGCAGAGTTTAGGGGGAGGCAGCATGCAGAGAGATGGGAGGGGCATGTGGGGGCCAATAGAAAGTGAAATAGAGAGGAGCCTGTACTAGAAAACCTTTGTTCCTGGTATTTTTATGCTATTTATTTCTCAAACAAAATAGTTTTTGACATTTATCTCTGAAAGCCTCAATCCCTGTTCAGTCCAATCACACTTCAAATCTTTAGAGTTCATGGCCAAGCAGACCTCTGTCTCTCTGAAACTTTTTCAGGTAATCCTCTACTCTTTGACCAAACTTGAACCAACTAAGATGATGATAGATACACCAAAGAAGAATAATTCAATACATGTCACAACCCAGTGGGGAATGTTCATTTGAAACTATGATAAATCTCCCTCCACCATCTTCCTAAAATAATAACTTATCACAACTTCATTCAGTAATGTCACATTTAGTCAGTTTTAATAATATGTGTCAATAACTGCACACTTTTTAGGCTCTTTAAGTATTTTTAATTTGATGATAGTCTAATAGCCAAATATATTTTATTACCATGATATGAGAAAAAGGAAAGCAGCAAATCCTCACACTGGAGGAAGTTGAAACATTTTCTTGTCATTTTTGCTTGAATAAGAAAAAAATTGAAAAGTTTGCTACAGCTGTAGAGTAACAGACAGCGGGGTGTGTTGCAGGTTATCAGGTGGATCCACGGTGGACCTATGCCCCACTAATGTCAACCCATAAACTGGTTTGTTGATTAACCGGTTATTAATGAAAAACTGTGTTATTACAAGCAATGACAAATGTTTCTCACTGAAAAACGGGCGTGGCAAAAACCTTTAAGACATTTTGTAGAAACTGTTTGTATACGTGTGTGTATTTGTGTACTGACCATCCCATAATCCACACCATTGGAAATGGTGTGCCTCCTCTGCTCTTCCCGACTCCGACCGTTTCGCCTGGAGCCGCCTGTAAATCCTGTTGCCGATTCACTCTGAGATCTCGGTAAACCTGATTTCACAACACCTAGACAAATGTGAAAGACAGATTGAATCAACAACACCCTGTAGTCTGGAATGCACTCTGTTTTACTGGTCACAGTATAGGGAAAAACACATTTTTTACTTTACCACAGGAGGGAGCCGTACTCTGCAAATCAGTCCGGTATCAACAAGACAGGATGGCTAGTTAACATGTTGCACACCAACTGAACTCAACACAAGAGTGATAGTTTGGCAAAAAAAAATAAAAATTTAAATATACAAGTGATTATGAAATGTGCAGGAGCCAGTCATGGCACCTTGTTTGATTCCTTGACCGAGCATGTGTTCAGTGGAACAGAAGGAAATACATGAAGTATCTGGACTAAAACACACCGCAGAGAAAACACCCTAAAAAATGGACAGTGGACTGTAAAAATCACGGAGGAGGACAATTAAAGGAGAGTGTTTTATTTTCTAAAGCTTCAAACTGACGTTAATACTTAATGTCCAGAGGGGAAGGGAATGGAAATTTGAACATTAGTTTCATGAAAACCAAGAAAACGCCATCTGTCAAAGAAGATCATATGATATTATCAAAAGCTCCAAAGCCACTGCCTGAATTAACCACAGGTTCTTATGTTGAGGGTTTTTTCTGTCAACTGCCTTTTCCAAGATCAAGAACAAACTCTGAAACTCAACTTTAACACAGTTTTCAGTTATTCCAAACACAACACACAGGGAGATTATAAACTCTGCCCTGCTCCTTTTGTGTTTGTATGTTTTCTCTGTGTTTCTAAGGTTTCCTATCACAGCTAAAAGACATGCTGACCTACTGCAGTGGAGGCTGCCTTAAAGTTTTCCAAAATCAAGTGGGTAAACTTAAAAAGGATCCGACAGGTACTTTTGTGTGGCACTTTCCTTGCATCAACGAAGGTATTTTATCATAATCAAATTTAAAGACTTAAGTGACACTACTACAGTTTCCCAAACCAAGAGAAAATGAAAGAGAAAGAGTGGACTTTGTGGTGATGTCCAGGGTGTTGGAGAGGATTTTACTACTGCCGTGATTCAGTGAGTGTAATCTGGCCTAATCCAACAGGGTTTGGCTGCATGTGAGAGATTACAGCAGGGTCACTGGTGGTCTGTCTATCCATCAACATTATAGGGCCAAAAGTATGTTCAATGCCTGAACAAATTAAGTTGATATAATATTATATGAGTTTTGGATACGCTATCTCATCCCAAAACTACTCACATTTATACACCGCCTCCTATAGAACTGCTCTCTACAAGATTTCTACATACTGGCTGCAAGGATTTGCTCCCATTAAGCCACAACAGCAACTTAATGACAGGAGGTGTTGGATGAGGTCTGGCCTGCAGACAAGTGAAATTCTTTGACACTAAAAACAGAAAATATTTTTTTTACAGACTGCCCTTTGTGCATGAGGGGACCTGTCATTGTATCACTGTTAACTGTGGCACTGAGGACTTTCTCCAGAGAAAATCAAGCTTTTAACCTTGCTGGCATTTGGATTTCCGCCTTGGAAATGCAATATGCAGTTACAGTCTTACAGACACAGATTCACACAATCAGGGTTTTATATGTTGCATATAAGGAACCTGTAAATTTTGGGGTGGGTCCAGGGTGAAACAAGCGAATCAGGGAAGTCAGGAGTAGCTACAGTATAAATCAATATTTAAGGTAAACACAAGAAACTTGTGCTACAGAAAATGGACCAGACTCAGTGCATAGCTCCCTAAACTTAACAACTGCCTTGCACCCTGTCCTATATAACCTAGAGACAAAACACAAGGTCTGTTAGCCTGCCAAGTTACATGATGATTGATGTCAATTACTGACAGGACATTTTATATGGCTTGGGGCTGTTGACAAATAAAGTAATAGCAAACATAACTCTTAACAGCCTATTAGATACCAAAGCAAGTAATGAGGTTTGGGTATTTAATGAGCAGAGTCAAAGCTGCAGGCAAGAAGTGAAAGGGCGGCTGGAGATAGAGGCAGGATTAGACAGATGTGCAAGTACTACAAAAAAGCAACAAGTTACATCTTAAGTCGATATAAGAAATAAAGGGAGTTATTTAATGAAAAAAATGTGTAAATATTTCATTTTGATGAAAAGAGATGGGATTTTAGGAAAGTCTGGAGACAAAAAGATTTGCTTTTCTTAAAACTAAAAAAAAAAAAAGACAAAGTGCACAAAAGCATGTGAGCCTTTAGCCATCTAATTTGTCCATCTATCTGAACAAATCACTGTAGTGGTATAAGCGAAAGTGGTATAAGCGCTGAAAGCCCTCGGGGCTCAATGGAGTGAGCCTCACTCTTACAGAATCAGACAGGCCTGGCTGTACAGAGATCAGGCAAACACAGACAGATTCTAGTTGAAAGTGTGTGTGTCTGAGTGAGAGAAAAGAGAAAAAGAGAGAGAGACAGAGAGAGCATGTGAAATAATTTTCATATGATTGTGAGGGGAATAACAAGAGTGACTTTGTATGAGTAAGAGCCTCTATGTATAAAAAAGATAGTGAGCAAGCCAGCTTGAAATTTCAAGCAGCCCCTGCAACCTACATCCAACCTGTCATCAAAAAAAGGAACAAGCGAACATGCAAACAACTGAACTGACCATTACCCGCTCCCCAGTTAGGGGGGCCAAGGCTGTGCTCCTTCCACGAGACAACCCTCAAGAAAGATAAATTTCTGCAAGAGTTTCTTGCACAACCTCTGACCTGACCTGGGGTTAACAATGGCAATTATTCAGCCAGGCACCCACCATTGCAGCACAGACACTTAAACAGGGCCTGTTTAAGTTGTGACATTATAGTGATATGTGAGGAGAGTTTTCTCAAACTCAACAGGGACTGTTATTGACCCCCTTGAGGTTCAGGCAAGGGATCAATTTTAAAAGTTACCATTTCTAGCTTTGTAAGGCTTCCTCTGGATTAGGAATACAGGCACACTGCAGACACTGTGAACTTGTATAATCCATGGACCACTGAATCCAACTCAATTAGAATATGAGATCGAAGCTGGCAAGATTGCAGTGGACATAATTCAATTATGCATGCTATTAAGAGCTTGCTGATAGGGATTCAGTCTGAAATGTTTTGTAGTCCAATAGGAATTTAGGGATGTGGTTGCTCTACTTGCAAGTCATCCAAATCAACATCATTTTATGCACAGATAATATTTTTTCTCTTTGATTTGAATTTCAAAATCTTCAAACAGAATGGATCATTAAAAAGGAATTTCAGTATCTTGCTTAAATCACTGATAGATAATAGTGTTGCAATGTTAATAATCTATTAACCCACATTTCCATTTGAAGTTGTTTAATAAATTAATTGCATAACTTTTTTAAATGTGGACACAACATCCGCTCAAGCTTCTTAGATGTGACCCTTTCTATTTAACATTATTAATTGCTTGTAAGACAAAACAATTTAAAGAGCTTAGGCTTTTGGGAATTTCCTTAAATGGGCTTAAAAGTAATAGAGAAAAAATAGAATAGTCCAAGATGAATTACACATCAATGAGGTGACAGATTCAACTGCTTGAACTCTCAATTGACAGATGAGATCAGAGCTAATATGCGGTTTGTGTGACGGTGTTGTTGCTCTTTGGCGTTTAATCCCGATTTTGATACACAGGGGTTTAACGACATTAGTCCTCCATGAACTCAATGAACTGTTCTCAAACTCTCACTCATAAACGCACGAACAGAGCAAAACGTTAGTTCATATCTATATAACTTTACATGTGGCTTTCATGGTACCACTTACTTGGTCCGTGGAGTTGCGGTGACTCCAGAGCCAGCGACTCAATCGACCTGACCCGGCTCTGCTGGAGCTGGGCTGGTTTGGTGGCATGGCCAGGGTCGGCCCGATAACACCCGCCCCCGGGAGCGACGGAATTCCGCTCCAAACTCCGCCCGGACCTCTCGAAGCCCGCGTTGTACGGGGTCGGTCCACACATGGGGTACCCAGCCCCTTCCTCCGGCCTGGCTCGGTTCTGCAGGGAAGACGCCCGGTGCGGCTGGGTGTTGGTCACGTTACTCGGCCCAAGTGGTCGAACCTTGTTCTCAACTCGTGTCCCAACATTGCAAGTGGACAGCGGGGCGGGTTTGTGCGGCTGCTTTGGTGCCAGCTGCGGGTGTACGGCAGCCTGGGCCTTGAAGTGGGAGCTGTTCTCTGGGTTGAGCATGGAGTACCGCAGCCCCGCAACAAACCGCTCAAAGGTGAGGCAGCCATGCGGTGGGGTGACCCTCCTGAGACAGCTAAGCACACCGCCGGGCAGGTCGCGGGTGTCTGCGCCCTGCCAGCGGCTCTCGATCTCTGAGATGTGGACATAGCCCCGTCCACCGTCATCCAAAATGTCAAACAGGGTCCTCAGGCTGTGCAGGAAGGCTTTAGGCAGGCCATCTGTTGAATACTCCGTCTCTTTGGGTTGCATTTTGGCAGTTTTAAAGTCCCCCGCTTTGCCGTGAAAAACCTCTTTTCTCTGCCCAACTCTGCCGTAAACCGCCGACGTCCCGTTCAGTTTGCAGCCCTGGTCTGTCGCTATCAAAGCCATGAATGTGCTGATAATCTCAACTGACTAACCAAACACACGCCAAAACAAGTTGGCTAACTTTATAAAAAGACGCAGCTAAACATACAGAAAAAATAAAATTAATAACAGCTTACTGGACTGCAAAGTTTGTTTCTTTGGAAAGATTTTTATCTTGAATCATTACCGATATTCAGCCGTTTTTGAGCGTCTACCTTCCCACCGAAACTCCGCTGCTCTGTGATCCATACTTTCCTTTTTTTCTGGTGAGGACCGCCCTTCAAACGGCTGTGCGCGAGCGCCCTGGGATCAGCCATTGGCCGCGGTGTGCACGAGCTCGGCGCTCATTGGTGCAGGCTTGAGGTAGGCTCCAGTTTGAGTTGTGCTTTTGTTATTACTAATGCTGAGACGTTATTCATAAAGTCTGGATATTATAATCGGAAAGAGCTGTGCAAACTATCACCTTACAGCCCAGCACAAAGTCAGAAATGGGAACAGAATCCCATTGTTCCGCATCATTCAAGACCATAAACCTTGTATGATCAGGCTTAATGGTCATTTTCATGAGTCAACATTTACTTTAATATGTCGTGTATAAAACACTAAAATTATTGTTTAGTGAGAAATCTAACCTCTTATCTCACCAAAACTCTCAAACTGTTGAAATTAAACATATATACATTGATCATAATAAAAGACAAATGTGTAATCTAACACAGTTTAGTGGGCAATAACTGTAATATTATTATTATTGTTGTAACATGATGCATTGCAAAACAGTGGTGTTAATACCTCCCTGGGATTCTTTTGAAAAAAAAAAGCTAACCAGCAGTTCCACAAATGTGTAAAAATTAATGTTGAGCATTTGAACTATGTTCATCAGATTTTACAGATGTCAGTGTTTGTGTTATTATGTCCACTTCCTATGTCATAAACCTGCTTTTTCTAGCTATTTATTGCAGCTATATCAGGCACACTGAGTCGACTACACAGTTGTAATTTTTATTGGACATTAAATAATATTTAGGCAAATGAAGTATGCTGTATCTTTTGTGTAATAGTAATAATAATAACTTAATTTGTAAAGCACATTTCAAACAAAAGTTACAAATTGTTTTACAATGAGACACAAATAACAGCTTGCCATGGCAAGATCGGCAAGATAAACTTACAAAATTTATCCAACAAATATCAACAGTTTAGGATAGGCCAAAAAATAACAGTGTGTCCTAAGAGGGAGATTTAAAGAGGATACTGAGTTAGCTAGCCTAGTGAAGGCTTGTAATATGTACTTTCTTGCTTTTAACCTTAAATATCTTTTTCTATCAATAATATGAGACTAGAATTCAAAACAGTCTTAGCTTTGTGCTTCTAAACATTATATGATAATCATTCAATCCTACTTAATTAAAGTTAAACCATAAAACCATTGATTTTTTGCACGGATTTGCAACCCTAAACCCAAACTACGACTATGAAGCAACAATAACAACAAATAATCCTATCTCAACAAAGTGTTAACTGTGTTTCTTCTTCCCTTAAAAGACCCTTTCATCCTGCATCAGCTTTAGCTTTAGCTTTATATAATGTGATGTATATCAATTTTTTTTCCCTAAGTCAGGCAGGAGAGCTACATCCCAACTTTCAGTCTCAACTATTTCTGGCATTTCACGGTGACTTCTTCTCTTTCTCTGTCTTTAGCAATGAGTCAGAAACTCTGTGGGTGCACAGACCCATGCTTATCTCTGACCTGCCCAGACTTGAGCTCATCCTGTACAAATGCTTAAGCAGTGATGAATGTTGAAGATAGTGTCACCCTGTTACAAAGAACTCTCTGTAATTTACTGACTGCCTTGTTCATGCAGTTATTTTTCCCTGTCAGACCAGATATTGACTCACATATTTTCCCTATCATGTAAATTAAAATGTACTGTTCATTTTTCTTTATGGGAAGCGAGACTAAAAGAGAGGAAACACAATCAATAAATCCCTTCCTAACAAACATGTGTGACAGTCAGTCACATACCAGTTGTTCTTGTTAACACATTAATTTGCTGGAATTGATTATGACTCCAGGCTAAAGAGAAGAGTCAAACAGCCAATAACAGTGTTTCACGTGGAGATTTAGATCAAGAGTAAATTGCTTTTTTTACACGTTAACACTGGGATAAACATGCTGTAAATTGCTTTTGTTTTAGGGCTTTTGAGGACTTGCATTTCAGGCTTGATTGTTATATAACCAAAGAAGGACAGAAAGTGAAAGAAAGAGGAGAACGAGACACACACACTGTCCAGTTGCAGCTCAGCTCAGTGTGATCAGTCGACTCACAGGGTCAGACAAATGAGCACTCGCTCCCTCTCTCCTCATCTCTCTTCCTCATGTTGTCACGCACATGCACTGCTCCACAAAATGGCCAGACACTCACACAGTAACACACACACACTCTTTAGGCTTTATAAGCCATGCAAGCGGTCGCCAAGCGTGCCAAAAGGTCAGTCCATACCGCTGTTTGTTTTAGTCATTGGACATGTACTGATCCTCAGCTCCACTCCACCAGTGCATGTAACACACTTACACACACAGTCTCTCCCCTCATTATCTCCTGTTTTCTCTCTGTTTCTTTAAGTCTTTTCCTTCAGCAGCATCAGTGTGCATGTGACAAAGGATTTGAGAGATTATTCAATTCATGAAGGCTTTTTTTAATTTTGGATGGAGAGAGACATAGAAGGAAAATTCAAAACCGTCAAATCTTGGAAGTGTTAAACCAGATTTGAATTATAGTGGGAGGACAAGAGCGAGAAGAAGCGAGAGTGTAGGCGGATTCAGATTAAAACCAAAGCCTAAATCTTCTCTTGTTCAGAATGCCTTTACTATGAGGAGCACCTATCCAGACGTTTTTCTTTTAAAAACACTGTGAAAATGTGCCCCACTGTGCAGCTGTGAGCTTGTGTTTTCAGCTCTCAGAATAAGTGGACTTTCTTTAGCTTGTTTTCCATGAATCAAAGGCCTGGACTTTGGTCGCTTCATTCACTTGAGGTGTTAAAGCATGCTTGAAAGACTCTATTGTTTCACTGGTGCAGAATTTATGTTACTAACACCTTATTGTACAAACTCGTCGAGCTTTGCAATAAACTGGAGTCACAATGTGATTTTTAAAAAAAAGAGAATAGAGTGTTTTACCAACACAAAATGATTATATATAGATAGAGCCTAAATGTTGTTAGAAATTTTTATTTATTCTAAAATTTTAATGAAACCTTTATATGGATTCTGAGCCATTTTAAGCACCTCTGCAAGAACAAAACTGGCAGCACTTAAAGAACTGAGTCAGGACAATAAGCAGGATCAGGGCAGATATTTAAAAGGAACTTGGCCTCTATACAATACTTGGCATTTCTAAATCACATACAGTTCATCTGTGACATGAAGCTGGCAGGTTTTAAAACAAAATTATTGTACCATTGAATCTGGGTACTCGCTTAATACATTTTTATGCTTCTGTCTCACATTTATTATAGGCTGTGCTATGAACATAATATTACTGGGCACCATCACACTAAATGTATAAGTGTTGAGTATGTTTTTTTAAAATTTTGTTTTATCAATGTATTTATTTAAGGTTTTATCATTATCTTTCTACCTCAGAATGTCCTTTAATTGCTTGTTTTTTGTTGCCTACTGGGGATTTAATTGATATACCAGGGCAGTTTCTCCCTGGAATTAATATTCATTAATTAATTTATCGATCTGTGAGCATATCTTTAATTTTGTGGGGTTTTGTTTGCTCAGTCAATACCAATCTAAAACACCCAGTGTATTATTGGATAGATTATGTGCAGTATATGTACTTTAAAATTGTGACAAGTCTCATTTTAATCTAGACAATATGACTTATTTTCTATTGCCATTGGTTATGTAGATATAACAATGATTTTGAGTTATATTTGCAATTCAGACACATTTCCGATGTTTGCACCATGTATTTACTATGATTTTGGGTCGGAGATGTCGGGCACCTGATTTTCCTCTAACAGCTACACAATTATTTTCTGGTACATTATCCAATATTCTTGTCTCTGTTAACATATGAATATGTGGGTGTCTCTTTGACTGTGGATGAAGAGAGGATTTTTCATTCTTTCTTTTATTGAATGGCATACTTTTACATAACTCTTTTAAGTTAAAGATTTTACAACGAAAAGTGGGTTTGTGAATGTTTAATAACTACACAAGTAAAGTAAACTAATCACTAACAGCATTAGAAGGCAGCTTTTACAGGATGGAGGTAGACTTGAAATTTCCACTGGAGAACATTTAAAAATGATTTAAAATATCACATTCACCTCTCATTCATTTTCTCCTCCTTTCACTTCTTTCGCCTAATGCTCATTATAAAATACTGCCTAACCTCAAAGACTTTATGTTTTTATCACAGATGCCAAATTTATATAAATCCACACTGGATTAATGAGCATGCAGTGGCTCATGGCAGCAATAGTCAATAGTTTATTTACTTATTTATTTATTAGGTACTGCTGCATTAAATAAGTTATAATAAATAATAAATAAGCAGAATGCATTGTTGTGATGGTTATGATGGCTTACATGCCAGTGGAAGACCAACTCACTCACCACTTTTATTATTACCTCTCAGCTTACCTTTATGTATAATATTGTTTATTGATATGTGTTGGTGTGCATGGTGTGTATTGCCCTATTAACCAGTGCCAATGATGAATTAAGTCAATAAATAGACAACAAAGTAATCTGAATCAGTTTACAGTGACAACTACTGGCTGGTTTTGGCAATGCAGTATTTACTCTGTTGCATGTCAAACAAACACGACCAAATAACACCAGATCACAAGCTTAACATTGGGTTCCTCCCAAAAACTCAACCCTTTTCCTGGCCTCTGATTCAGGAGACTCATCTGTTAATCCACACAGTAATTCAGTTTCATTCAAAAGCAACACAAGCTCTGAAAACTGAAAAAATGGTACTTCATTCATGTGTTATAATGCAGAAACAGAGGTAGAAATAACATTGGGATGTGAATAAATAAAGAATTTACTCTCTCCCTCCCAGCACTTTCCTTGTGGTTTATCTCCACCAGAGTGCTTTTCTGAAAAGGTGTATTAATTTATAGTTGATACACAAGTTTTTTAAACTGTGTTTATTCCATCACGTCGCCATATTTTGTCTCTTTAGGTCCCTTTGATTCTTCTGGTTTCGACACTGAAAGACAACACAGAGACAGGTAGATATCAACACTTCATTATTTTTCAATGTGACAGTGAGGAATGACAAGCAGGTCTGCAGCCACACGCTGTACTCACCCGGCGGTGGTGATCTGTCTGGGACTTTGCCTGTTTCTAGCAACATCCAAAGGTCTGAGCATTTCTGCGTTTCCCAGCGAGTCACTGCGTAACTCCCCACTGAGGAGACCACTAAGAGAGAAGACATAGCAAGGTCAGAAAGAGGAGTAAAACAGCAGTAAGAGACATGAAGTGAAAGGAAGTATTGGCAAATAATTGTTGATGTCTCCTTTCATCTTATTTAGAGGCCATGTTTCAATTCGCACCTATTGAAATGAGAAGGTTCCACTGAAGAGGATAAGGAAGTTTCTTCTGAAGAATCTTCTGCATGGCAAATAAACTGGCAGCACCTGTAGACAGAACACATGATAAATCTCAATGGCACATCTTAATGAAGTATGGACAATTATGATTCATCAACGGCCAGTTGATTGGTAGTCAGGAACTGAACAAGTACAATTTGATCAGTCATTATATGTAGTCCAATATGCCTTAAATATGTCTGTGCCTCTGTATTTGTATATGTTTTAAAGACAGTGCAATGCTGTTAGAGAATATGCAACATGTTGCTATGAAAATACAGCTTTGAATAAGGAGAAATATACATCTTGTATTGTTTGGAAAGCAAAATGTTTGGTTTAAAAAATGGTGCATTTCAAAAATTTTATTTTCAGAAAACTTTTATCATTATTAACCGTCATCATTGTGTTGAAATCAGTGTGCTCCATGTCAAGAAAAACATCCAGCTTTGTTGATAACAGAAACGCTTGCATGGTACAGCGCCCTCCTGTGGAATTAATTCATAAAAGCGATGTTTTGTCCGCAGTTTTGGTGATTTTTTTTTTGTCTTACTTCGAGTTTGTCCATTGACAAGATTGAATTCATTAATTATTAATTGATCATTTGATCGTAGACTAGATTGATCAAGGTCTAACCACGAAATACTGAAAGAAAGGTTGTTAAAATAGAAAATGAACCAACGTAATGTCTCATTTTAAAATCTGAAGATTCAGTGATGATGATAATATTGGAAAATGACAATCCAAAGTATTTTCTAGTGTTTTCAACGTTGCTGAGAATAACAGATCACTTACCAAGTACAAAGCTCCCAGTCCCCTTCATAAAGGCATGAGACTGACAAGCAGCATAACTCCCTAAACCCTGAAAGTGAGAGAACAAACCACACAGCTTTCACGACACAATTCATCTAGTCACGGCATTTCAATACGGCCTCCTATGACATTACAAATGGTACAATATGTGCACCAGCTTGTCAGTTCACTATCATTGTCCTCCAGACATCAACAGATATCAGAGACGAGCACAAAAAAGGTAAAAGAAGTAAAAACTCACCGGGTGTTTGGCGGCGAGCGCATCGTCCACTTTAGTGAGACCAATATTAACCATTTTGTTGACTGTTTTGGAGATAGAAGTTAAGTATTAGATGAGGTATAACATTAGCTCATTCTGACAGTGTATTCACTGCCCAACAGTTATAAAACTTCCGTGCTGCAAACCAAGAGCAACATAGAGAGAGAGGAACAGCAGTTTGTATAAATAAAAAACACTAGTGACATCTTACGGAGAGGAGGTGGTACTGCAGATTCTCGTCAAATGAAAACTTAAGGATTTTATTTGTAGAGGAAAAATAACATGAAACCACCATACATAAATGGACAAAAAGAGGGATTAAGCTGGTGGATGATATAAAAAAAATATTATAAATAATTAGAGCGTCTTAAAAAGAAATTTTAAAAAAACATTAACAAAGTTACCTTAATCAATAATGAAAAGAACTCACTGAATGGCCCTTTTCAGAGTTATGTTTATTATACTATTTTTTGCTGGTGCATTAATGTGTACATTCCAGTTGGTAGAAGTTTGGCTAGCTATTAAACTTTTGTTTAATCTTTCTGATTAGTAGAGTCTTTTCTAACAGTACATAAGACCATCAAAAGGCCAATGTTAAAAGAAGTGTTTACTTGTCACCTTTGTGAGCAGGTTGCTCTGTTTCTCAGCAGTAATGATGCTAAACAGACAGATTTTTTATTTAGAGATCTTTTATATTTTTTTTCCACAATTTATTCACAAAAAAAATTTACTGCTTATTGGAAAGATTGCAAAAAATAAGTTTGGGTCTCAAAAATATTTTAAAATATTCATTCTCTTGCCAGTAACCTCAGGATAAGTCGGTACTGATTTAACCTCTTTAGATTTAGATTAACACAGGTTAGGACTTGTGAGAAACACATCTGAAAATATTTACCAAAACTACCTATTATTAGTCATTATTAATTTTTTGTGTGTGTTTCTATAATTACTTTCATCTTATTTTGGGCCTATTAACAACATTTTCAGTTACTTTATTTGCAAAACAATTTAAACCGTCATTATGGCCCAGTACACAGATTAAAACAGGGATACATTAAAGCTGGTGTTTAAATAAAGTCATCTAACCTGTCTCTGTGTCTTACATGGCATTTGTTAACTCAGGCCTGACATAACAGCACAGCCTGCTGACCTCACTGACCCCTCTGTTGAACTTTGATACCACAGTGACCTCAATGAGGCAGAAGGTTCTGCGAAAGCCAGATATAGGCAGGAAAGAAGAAGTGGCAGATGGAGAAAATCCAACTACCGCTGAGACACAAGATATAACACAGAGGCTTAGGTTACCACACAGATACAGCAGAGTGGCTAAACATCTGTTACTTGTTACACAGGATGAAGAAGAATGAATAGTTCAGATGTTTGAGTGATAAAGCCATAGAGTCGAAGAAAATCTTAGTATTTAAAAAAGATGCAAGCTATGTTCATCAGAGTCCATTTAAGATGGTCCAGTACCAAGGATCTAAGCAAGATTTCCACCAGGAACTATGACTGGGGACTTGTCATTGATTCCAACTTTAATATCAGTGAAGCACAAGTCCACAAGCTGGATGGTGTACCAGTTTTAAGTATAGAAATCACAGCATTCATATCTTTGGAGACAGCTTGCTACGTACCATCAACCAGAGGGGGGCAGTGATGGAGGAAATGATCTGGCTGAGAAGATTGTTGAAAGCAGTTTGAGTGGGAGATCAAATATCATGACTCCCACAACAGATATCACATAGATAACGTTTTTGGCTGCATCTTTCAGTCCAAACCACCATCTGTGCAAAGAAAAAGTTAAAGCTCTGTAAACCACTTACGCTCTAAGAGGAGGACACGACAGGGCCTGCAGCTCATGATTGATGATTATTTCATCACCTTTTTTCTTTGGTAGTTTCTTTTTTAAAAGAGGAAATGGCAAAAAAAAAAGTGTTGAAAAAATGTACTGTGGAAATTTAGATATTTAATTTTCAATAATCTAAAACAGAGAGCCTTTAACATTCAGAGGTTTGAACTAGCAAGTACTTACTTGATAAGTGATGTATTGCTTAAAAAACTATTCACTCATAATTTCTGCAAGAAACTAGACATTTATGCTGCTGCAATTATACATGAGAATATAGAAGTTACTGCTGACACTGGAAAATAAAAAAAACACTTAAATAACCTTAATGCTGTGTTTAACTTTGTTATTCCATAGTGCTACAAACCATGTTTAAATGTTTACACAGTTCATATGAACACTTACCACCGGGGTTTAAGTGTTACTATATAATAAATGCACACTGGACACAGTGGCTTTCTTTCACCTAAACACACACAAAAAAAATCCTCAAACTAAAACGGAGATTTTAAAAAATTTATAATACTCCATTCCTTTAATATTGACAATTATAAGAAAGATGAGAAGATTGATGGCTCTAAAAATGTACACTGAATATGAAACTATAGCTTGCAGCTAGTTAGCATAGCACAAAGCCTAAAAACAGCAAGCTTTGTCCAAAAAAATTTGATCACCAACCAGCACCAAACCGGTACCTTTTTAACAAGCAAGGTATTTTACATATGTATTTTATTCTACCTTTATTTTCCCTTTAACTAGGGTTGCATTTTCCTTCTGTTTCCAGTCTCTATGCTAAGCTAAGCTAACTAGCTCCTGACTATAGCTCTACATTTAGCGTACAGAAACTAAAGTGGTATCAATCTACCCAACTAACTCATTTTCACATGTTAACAACTACACAACCAACTGCAACAAACGAGGTTCCTTTTATTTATTATCATTTTACATTGGAAAAGCAATTGTCAGTTATCCCCAACTGTACTTCCATTCACATATTGTAGCTCTTTATTTCTAGGTGATTAATGTTTTTATATTCTTACAAAACAAAAGAGATTTCTGACGCAATCTGTACACTCCAAATCCAAATCACACCCCTCCCTTCAACCCATTTATGACAAATACGCTAACATGGGAGCCAAATTTTAGTGCAGTGTTGAAAACCTGTTCACACACACATACAAAAGAAACAATCAACGAGTCGCATGTATATCTGTGTATTACATGCTTACTAAGTGTCTGGACTCCTCACCTAAGACACAAGAGGACACAATAAGCAGGTGTGCATTGTAGGTAATACAAGGAAGGCAGGCGATCGGAGGAGAAAGTTGACACAGAACATATTCACTTAGAATGTTGTGTCTTAAAAACAAAAGCAGGAAATGGTGCAGTTCCTTAAACCAAATCTCCATAGTAAAATTTACCAAAGGTGTCTAAAGGGGGGGAGGGATTCAAGTTTTACACTCCCAGACATCTCTCTCTCTCTCACATGGAAGATTTTAGTGACAACGGTGCTGTGCAGTGTTTTCATGGAAAATCTGGAAGGGCAACACTTAGGAGGACTCTCATTCAGGAAAAGAAAAAAAAAAAAAGATCAAGTAGTGGGGTTAAAATGTTCAGTCCCCCTCCCTGTCCAAAAAGATGTGACATAAAAAGGTCCCATGTTTTCCTCTTTTTATAATGCTTGCCTTCAAATATCACCAGGACAGAAACATGCTTCACAATCAAATGTATTAAATAAATATAGCTCCGTTGATAGAATTTCTTCAAAAAAATAACCCTTAGAGCAAACTCTCACACAGAAAACTGAGCACTGCCCCCCTCCCGTCCCCGTGCCAACACACACACACACGCACACACACGCACACACACGCACACACACGCACACACACACACACACCATAACCCTGCAAATGCAAAAATACAGATGAACAGACAGGCCTCTCTTAAAAACATCAAACTACAACTGACTGGAGGGATTTAAACCATCTGATATAAGAGTGCCAGACTGCAGGTCATTGCAGACTTTGGTTGAGATCAATTCACACATTTTGTTCCCTTGTGATCATCAGAAACGTTTGACAGATACTTTGTTTTGAAAGCATGAAATAATCGTTTTGTGATCACGACAAGAGCAATTTCTTTATTTTGTGATCAATGGGACGAACTCTGTTCAGTGGGATCATAAAAAAAGCCTTTAAAAGTACCAATAACATCAGGAACGGCTTTCTTTAACAGCAACTGGACGAATCTGAAAAGGTGGAGTTTTTAAAATGATGAAAAATAAGTGATTTAAACTGTGTACCCTGTCATAACAAAACAAAATGAGTCTGATCAAACTGAAAGAAAACAAAACAATTAATGGGTCAAGGAAACTACTGGAAAAAAATTAAAGCCTTTCTTTGGCAGCTACTTTATTATAGAACAGTGAAAATATTTTAACCCACCAATTCATGACTAAATATGAAATTTAAAACTGTGTACTATGGCCCCTTTACAAAGAACAGACATACATTAACCCTGCCCCATTATCCATGTCGACCATGTCAATGTCCTTCAGTACATATTGGCAGCACATAAACATGCATACACACGCAAACACACGCATACACACGCATACACACGTATACACACTCCCACACACTCCCACACACGCATACACACGCATACGCACACATACGCACACATACACACTCCCACACTCAATACTGGTAGTGTGATTCAATCAGTGAAATCTATCTGATGTGTCGTGGTTGGCTGCGTGGGGGAATACGACAGACTGGGAGGCGGCTAAGGTGTCGGTGACCATGTAGACAGCAGCCATGTGCACCAGAGAGGTCAGAACAGGGAGCGATACAGTGAAGAGGTCCATATCCCATTGTACCAGCTGAACGACGGGTACTGCAGCCCCCCCCTGGGTCTCCCGTTTGCACAGACGTCACCACACCCAGCGGCAGGGTGGAGGAACAAAAGTGGATGACGACAACTGTCCATATTGTGGTCCAAAGAAGCTTGTCCAGTTCATCAACAAGACAACTTTTTTTCACCCTCTCACATACAAAACCATAGCAGCAGGTAGAGCTCGAGGGTCTCCCTCCTCGAGAAAAATAAAGAAACAAAACAAAAAACAAAAAACAAATAATACCTTTCCCCGTCATCCACATGAAAAGCAAGCTATGGAGAATTACCAGTTCTGGGAAGTGGCAGATGTCTTTTTGCTTTATTCTCCTTCCTCTCCTCCATCTTCTTACCCCCCTGAAGCCATTAAACAATCAAGCAACCAACATTGTCCTCTGTCTTTAGTCTCTTGTCAGCAATTTTCCCCATGTTGCCCTTCATCCCCGTTCCTTTCCCACAAGTCTAACCCTGTACCCCCCCTCCCCCCATTCTCCCTTCTCCTCTCCCAGGCGAGGATGAGGGCAGATCATCGTTCGGGCTCCGACTCCAGGGCAAGCACCCGCTTGCGCTCACGACACTGCTTCTTGTGGGCGGGCCAGTCCCTCTGCTGGCACTGGGAGCCACAGTAGCGTGCCACCTGGCAGCGACCACATATGTTGAACTCTCGGAGCTGTGGAGAGACATGGAACGAGATCACCTTTGGCTCTGGGCCTGTCTGGCATATGCTTTAGTACTGTGATCAACAATCTTGCCTGGTGCATCAGCATGTAAATGGGTTCATTACTACATACCCTCCTCTCAATGAGTGAACACGGTGGATAATGGCACTCATAGTAGGTGCAGGAGCACTCCTCTTCCTCCACCAGCTCCCCGTTGGCATTGTAGTAGCGTGTGCGGCTTAGCTCGAGGTACTGTTCCTCCACAGGGTCGGCCGGTACCTGCTGGATGGCCAGCCAGTAAAGAGACTGCTCTCTAGACAAGTACGTAAATATGAAAGAAATATTAGGTATGTGTTACATGTATAACAACAAGTGCCTATATATGAACTATAAAAAGGACTGTACCCAAGTCAGATTTTTGTCAGATAAATCAATACTGTTAAATATTTATATTGTTCAACACTCAGCCTGCATAAGTCTCATGTCTTAATGCCTTATTTTGTCATCAGTTAAAGTCAAAGTGTGTGTCCTTATTGTTAAGCTATAAAATCCTCACTCTAGCATATTAGAACAGAAACATAGCATATTTGACAGTTAAACAGGCATAAAACATAAAGATCCAACCTTCCTATCCTCTTATCCAAGACCGCAAGTGTCACTTTGTTCTTTTGTATTGTGAAGTGGTGCTAAACTCCTACTTATTCTTTAAGAAATACAAGGACAGTTCCAACTTTAAACAATTTTCCTCAATAGTTTTAAAAGGTCACCTAACCAAAAATAATAAAACTAGAGAATTGTCTCTACTCAAACTTTCACTTTCTAAAAAATACCCACTAAATGTAAGTAGGGCTCCATGTGATGCTAATACAGTGCTGAGTGGCTGACAGACAAAAATTCCAAATATTGGTTTTCAAATCTTAGGTTATGGGGACACAAATGTTTACATTTTTTATCTGAGCAAACACCCATATCTCTGGTGGTTTTCCTAAAAAGAAATTCTGAGTAGTCCGGCCCAGGTTCAATTAGGGCCTCAACAAATCAAACTGGCTTTGTCGCCAGACTAAACATCCAGCTCATGCAATACTCTATGCTTGCACAGAGCCACAAAATCACAGTTCAGCCTTTAGCACTTATACAGCTTTAGCCTTACCTCTGTTTGCTGGAAATCTCCTCTGGCTTGGGGCTCCAGCCCACTGGGACCAGTCGCAGGTTGTCTAGCCGGTTGTCCACTGTCACTGAGTTTATGTGGATGACTTGAAAACTGGGGGCAATGCCTCCTCTGTGCTTCTCCCTGGGTCAAGACAGGCATCAAGAACATACGTCAGTTGCCAGTAACAAAACAACAACAGTTCGTTAAAATGAGGTCATTATTTACTGATGTGTAAGCAAGACCTGCATAGTGGCCAGTACTGGCTACTCCCTTGTTTATTTCAGTCTGGTGTGTAAAGAACAGTAATCGTTAAGGCTGCTAACAGCGCTTTTTGGACAATCTCTTGTTCAGATTTAACTGCAGCACACAAATAATTACTGACTGACACCATTTCAAAGAAGCAGCAAAAATCACAAGCCTCAAAAGACGGAAGAGCTGAGTGGATATTTTAATTATTTTTGATGGCAAAGTGTGTGAGTATTTAAGTCCACACTGCTTTCCCAATATGGCCTGAGAACAGTTCAAACTCAGTGATAGTTTGATACTGTCTGTCCTTGACCTGAATTCAAAACGTAAGGCTGTAGATTTTTGCCATGTTTTATGATGCTTTTCATATTTATTCATGGGTAAGCCTGTTAAACTCGATGCCAGCATGATGTGGTGCTTAATATAGTGATTTGAACTACTGCTTTAATACTGAAGGACAGTCAAGCAAAACTGTACGTCTCACTTGAAGCCAACCACATGACAAGCAGTAGGTAGTAGTAGGACATTCTGCAGCACTGGCCCGGCTAATGTTTGCTTTTCCATTTTATCGAAGCTCATCCTCAGTTCACTCTTTTTTTCCTCTTATAAATCAATCAATCAATCAGTTATTGGACGAATAGGTAGAATTTCAGTCAACCTTGACTCCCTTTAGTTGACTACAGCCCAAGTGTAGATTTAGGTTTTCTACTTAGCAGGATGTGCTGTAATGATACAAATGTTGTTTATTAAGATTCTGAAGTACCAAGATGGAAACATCTGGTGCATCTTCAGTTGTTCACAGATTTACTTACTGCTGCACAGTGACCTCTACAGCATACATTGGACCTGATGCTCCGACAAAATTAGGTGTTTGGTTCACAACTGATTTATTAAAAAGATTACTTACCACAGCAGTTCATGTAAAGGCCGTCCCGCCCAGCGGCCTTTACCAATATCAAAAGCGTAGGCAAAAATCTTTGCTCCATTACCATCTGCGTCTACCTCCATGCGTGCCTGGGAATGAACAATGTCATTGTTTAGCATTATGTGAAAAGTGGGAATAGCAATAAAAGTCATAAACATATTTTGCAGTTACCTCAAACGCATAGTTTTCCACAAGCGGTATGTCCTGCTCATCAATCAGAGTGTATTTTGTCTGGAATGAGAAAATGGTTTTATGGTTACAACTTAAAACTGCCAAAACATTTCCTACAGGAGCAATTATTATTTAATGGCCTGCTACATCATCACTACAACTCATTAAAACCATGTTTTGGGAACCTTTATGAAGAATCCAAAGGTGAAACGTGCTTTTAAAAGCCTGTAAGACCCTAAAGATAACAACTGATTACAACATGTATTTTAAAAACTCCTTCAAGCATTCATAAAGAGCTGTTTGATTAGAAATTTTTCAAGTATTCAGAAAAATACAAACTTAAAACAACCATTAATGATAAGACTTCATTTAATAATAATTTAAAAAATAATTTCAATCCCAGACATGCATTTTCCAGTGTTTAGCAAATGCACGTCTGTTACAGAACCTCCTCCTGTTATTTGATAGCAGATATCCAAAACTTTGTGTAACTTATCGGGGAGCAGGGAAATTTACCAACCACATCCCCCTAAAAATAATATCAAATTCAAATGTGGCAATAAATTCTTTTCCAATGAGACCTGTCTACACAGACTAAAAAGGTCAAACAACACTACTAAGAAACAGCAGCATATTTGCAGGAAGCACAAAAGTCAGAAATTATAAGTGGTTAGATGTATGTTGAAACTCTCTTTTTTTGGAATTTGCCTTCACGTGACAGCCTCAGCACAGACATAAACAGAGGTGATGCCGTTTTAGCGTCTAGCGTCTAGCGTCATAAATATCCACAACATCAAACTCTCAGCTCATTTTTTTATAAATTCACCACATTTGGGCTCGAGATGCAATACATACACGTGTTAAACATATTCGGGGTTTCTTGAACCTTCCCTTAGTAGATGGGACTTTCAAACTGCACGTGACTGGATACTAACATAGTAGCCCCGCGCCAAACTGAGCACGGTTCAAAACAGCATGGGTGGTGGTGTCCTCATACCAAAAGGTCGGAAAAAAAAGCCATGTGACACGTTTCCTCGACTGGCAACGTATTGTGTGGATCTTAATATGAGTGTCATCGAGTAAATAACTTGACTGACTGTTGACTGGTGCCCAGCAGCACTGTCACTCAGCAGGTGGTAGACTGACTCTTGCACCGTTAATCCCGAGTGTGACTGTCTTGTGAGACGAGCAGCCAGGGGGC
Organism: Acanthurus leucopareius; assembly: GCA_029814765.1. Classification (NCBI taxonomy): domain Eukaryota; kingdom Metazoa; phylum Chordata; class Actinopteri; order Acanthuriformes; family Acanthuridae; genus Acanthurus; species Acanthurus leucopareius. The sequence continues at coordinate 5,382,044 of JAQMCX010000027.1, forward strand.
ATTTCTTTATCAACGATCAGCCATAGTTCCACATCACACGTAAATGTGTGCAGGGACACCAATGTAACTTAAGCTAAAAGAAGATGCAAGCTTTTCACCACAGCTGTTGAGTTAGTGAGCTGTCCTGTCGGTGCTTTGTCACGTTGCACAAAAGAGTCAGTTGATGGAGCATGGCAATGGCTTCCTCATTAGCAGACACTTCACCGTGTAATCCAAATAACATAGCTAGCAGTGCATAGCTATCTATACCAACGACCATTAAAATCATATGACCCACAGTCTGTAAGAAAAATGTCCATCTTCTCTATAACCACACTATCAAACACCGGTAACGACTAAGCAAGCAACCCGTGTTTACATTTAAGGCACTCTTTAACCGTTTAACGTTAGCCTACAGCCTACAGCTAACGTAACCCGCTGTATGCTAGTTAGCATTAGCTTCATAGCGAGACAGTGTAGTGGCGGCGGAGACACAGAAAACCAGACTGGCTCGACACGGCCGGCTTCTCTAATCCTTTCAAATGCGGCTAAAATCGGTAAAGCTGAACTACTCTCGCATTGGCAAAGACTCCACAAACATCAATGTGGTTGACTTGCGCCAACTCTTCACCGTAAAACCAATTTTTCCATCGCCTTTTGTGGTCCCAAAGGGCCCTTCCCCGGCCGCACATGGCAGCCCTGGGATCCAGCTCACCTTCCCGGCCACACGGCCGAGCCGTACGATCCCGAGCTTGAAATCCGACATCAGGAGGACGGGCGGTGGTGACAGAGAGAGGCGTAGGATCCAACTTAAGGACTATTCAGGTTGAAAACTCGCAGGGGCGACCCCTCAGCCCCACTGCGATGCCAGTTTGGGTTAACTGGTTTGGTGTTTGCCCTGACTCTCCTGTTTCTCCGGCAGCAGACCAGCCTCGGTGACACACCGCTGCTGGCGCAGGAAAGCCGAGCGAGCTAATGGGGGCGGGGCAGGAAAAGCCATTAAAGAGACCCTCCAATCAAACAAAACGTCGCGGTTTTTAACACGAGGCGTCCGATCATGCTATCCAATAGAAAACGACCGATTTTAGGGACTGCTTGTTTGAGTTATTACGTCATTACACTCTCGTGACCACTTCCAGCCATTTTCGCGCGAAATGTCAGATGGCTAGGTTGGATTATGGTGACCTAAAACACCAACTTTTAAATTTAGAATTGAAAATAAGATGTTGCATTTTCTAACAATTCTGAACAATCATATGAAACACTGGTATTTGAAACATGTATATGGGAAAAATTTGTATTTCCTCAAAAGCAAGTATTGGCACCGGAAAAGCAGGAGACTTGGATTTTGATGCATATCTTTTCATGCAGTCGTGGTGCTTGAAGCTACCAAGAGGAAGGAAGACTCACATTTCCTTAATATACCAAGTTTTATTAACTGGATATGAACATTATTAAAATATGATGATTTAATATGTTACATCGCAAAAAAACCTCCGATGATGATAAAATTGGGTTTATAATAGGTCTAAAGAGAAGTTTGAAATTTTTATTGACCATATAAAAGTTGAAGTAGGTCCTGTTTAACTAAAAACCACAAATAAGTCTATTGGACCATGCCATGGTTTATCACATAGACCATTAGTTATGATAACTGACTTAATCTAACATTAGTGCTTGTTTTAACTGAACTTTGCTAGACCTGCATGTCGTCAGTTTAAAGGTAATTTTGCCTTGTCTTGTGCCATGTGAAAAAAAAAAAAAAAACCTTGCTAATTGGCATTAATGTGTGGATTAGAAAATATCTTAATCTCCATATTCCCTGTGAGTGATGCCAAAACAGTGACAAACAGCTGAAACTGAAAATCACTGACACTGAAAAAAATAAAAATTTTAAAAATAGACAGATATAAAGAAAAAAATCTAATTGTAATTGGGACACCTTTGAATACATAAAATTTACCCATACATTTTTTTTGACTTGTTTTTTCTGAAATAGTGCTACTTGTTTTTTAGTGATGTATCTTTGTGTATGTGTTTTAATGCTAGTGTTTCCTTTTTCAGCACAGGTTTTGCTTTCAATCACAAATTTTATTTTCATTTCCAGAATTTAGAGTCACTTATGTCACCCCATAGATATTTATCACTTTTATTGAGGATACACTAAGTGAGTTGGACATGACTTTGAATACATCAAAGGATATTTTGAAAAGTAGAGACCTTGTTGGTGAAAGTAAACTTGCAAAAAAGGTAATCATGTTCTTCCCCAGTACCCAAAATAAGAAACACTATAGTGTCTCTCTTTAATCCCAGTTGGCAGCAGCGGATGAAATGGGATGTCAGTCCAAATAACCTTCAGGGCCTGATAAAGTGTCATCCACCAGATGATCCACCAGACGCTGTCCTGTGCAGTGATCATCAGCCTATCCAGTCCCCATCTCAACTCAGCTGTCTGCCTAAAGATCACCAGCTCAGTTAGTAAAGTGAGTGAGCGCCCTCTAGAGATCAGGACATGTATAACAGAGACTCATAAACTGAAAAAAAATGTAGAAGAATCTCTGCAGAATAATTTAGAATTTTTAAGAAAAAGCAGTTATAGTATATCTTAAGTTATGATTAAAATGAAACTTTGTTGTAATACTGCTGCAGAGTTTCCTGATATTACGAACATCGTGTTAATGTTTGATCAAAACCCTGTTAAATCTTCTATTTTTGGTTTTCTGACTTTTTAACTTATTTTGGAAACAATCATTTCATCTGATATTTTCTTACTATTAATGAAGTCAATTAAGGATGAAATTAGCTGTAAGTTTATCCCTCAAGAAGAGTGTGAATTGTTTTTAAAGAAGTTCCTTTATTTTAAAAACAAGTTTGTTCATCTTGTATTTCTTGCATTTCCTGACCAAAAAACATGCTTTTTTAAATCTTTTTTTTAAAATACCCTTTTACCTGTTCTCACAGAGGCATCGGACATAAAGAGATTGGCCATTTTTCTTTTCTTTTTTCTTTTTTTTCGCACAACATATGTTTAAAACTCAGGGTGTACACAAAAAGGAGATGTTCTCGCATTATATAACATTGTTGATTTTTTTTTTCCTAATTTTACAGCAAAAGGATTTAGCTCTGTCTTGCACAACAAAGCTCATGAGCAGCAAACCCTTGTTTGTTTCATGATGTGAACACCTGTAAGTCTTGTGTTTACTAGTTTTACCCATTACAAAACAGCTTCTCATGTCGGAAACAATGGCAGCACTGTTGCCTCTGCTGCTCTCATTTCAAAGTTAAATGTGTAGAAACCCACCTTGTGTGACTCTCTTCTGTCAATCACTCCTATCCAGTTACTCACAGACATTGGGAGGAGTGGGATGTGGGTTGTTCCTTATGCTGGTTTGAATTCCTTGAGATCCGATCTGTGTCCTCTCAAATGTACATAGCATTAGCCAACAAAAAGTCTTTCTTTCAGACTAAGCCTAAAAATTGAAAGGATAAAAAGAGATCAGTAGATGATACAAAGCATTTTGCTCCTGTTTGTTTTATTCCTCTTGACCCAATTATTTTTTACACTTAACAGACTTAACAAGACACTTTTTTATGTTTGCATTCAACGGTGAAAGGAGAGTGTATAAAGGAAACAAATACACTAAAAGCTACTAAAATTAACAGTAAAAAACAAACATACATGCACTTACATGAAATATTACAATTTTTCTTCTAATAACGTAGCAATACCAAAACAATAACAATATCAGCAAAAAGACAAAAAAAATAGAGAACATTAAATTAACATTTTTTTTCCAGTTTCTCACTGGTGCCATTACAGCCTGTATGACATTAGATATCTCTTCCATTAGTGAAGAGCAGTCGGTCTTCCCTCAGTTTATTCTCTGGAATCTCAAAGAACTTTTCCAGACTGTGGGCGTTCCTCATTTACTAAACATAGCTGTCTCTGAGGTGTGGCTGCACCTCAGATCCCTGGCACACTCATATGATGAAACTGTGTGTCTATCACACCTATCCACCCGGAAAATTAAATAATTATACTCCTCCGCAGTTTTCCCACAATGGTATGTCATAGGATTATGAAAATTCCAAATGAAAATCCTACTGTAAGTATGATGTTTTTTTAGGTAGACTGTATCAACTACTATAATATAAATTAAATTTTAAAAAAGGGAGCTTTGAAGTACAGGCCTTATTCAGGATAATAGTCCTATTATTTTTCCAGTTGAATCTAATCACAATATCAGGTTCAGTGGTTTTTCATATTAATCAAAAATATGTTGTCTATTTTTTCTTTTTTGTGATTTTGTTACCACATAATGAAAGGCTACTAATATAAACATCTAGTAATAATTGATGTGTTTTGGGTGATTCAAACCATATGACTCAGACTTTTTTTCATATGAAAGCTCAGTCATTCATATTATAAATAAAAAAAATTAAATCTCTTTTCCTTCTGACCAGGTTTAAATCAGATCTTAAGGTCTGTTTTCCTCACTCTATTTTCAAATATTCTTGTTTTTTAACATTGAACAATATAAAATTTTAATAAGATTTAAATTTAGTGTTGTGTCAGTCTCTCAAAATAAGTACACAGTAGCCTATCCTTTATTTATTGTGTTATTGTTGTTGTTGTTTTGACACGTTTGTGTATGCAGCATGGTAATATTAAATGCATCATTGTTTAGTTAAGGCCATGAAACCTTGTTTGTACTGTAAATCCCTAAATTTAAAATATTGTGATGTGAAGTACCTCACTGATGGGCAAGAAGTAAAGAACAAGCTACACTTCCCTCAAATACATCACCTGATGCAGGCTTTACCCACCTGGAAAACTGAACGACTAAAAAAAGTGACAAAAAAAGACAAAAACGGGTGATCAATAGAGGCTAAAGATAAAAATGACATCATATCATTCAATTTAATAAATTAGCCTTTAACAAGACCTGAACAAGTATCCACAATATTCCTGCTTGTGACTGAGACACGATTCAAACTTTGAGGCGGTTATCAGCTGACGCCCAAATCCAACTGAAACCAGCAGAGCAGAAAGCTTTTTTTTTTTTCCTTCTTGCTCTGACCTCTGATGTCCGCGTTACTTCCGTGTTCCGCTCACCTGTTACACCTGTATTACAGCGCTGTACTGTATGCGCGATCCTGCTCTGCCGGTGCACCTGTTGCTTTATTGTGCCATGACCGAGCAGCTCGTATCGTGTGAGTTAACATGCTCATCCTCACCGACTGACTCGGTTAAGACTTTTAACGCTGTGAAAACCGGAGAGATGGACAGTGAGCAGCCCATTTTTTCCATGTTGAAAGGCGGTGAGAAGCAGCAGCTGGCGGGGGACAACAAGTCGACTTCACCGGCCGCGACCACCACCGACACCGAGTCCGGGATCTTCTCTGGGGAGTGTGAGCTCTGTGTGAAGCACGAGTCTGAGCTGGACTGGTTCTGTGGCACCGAGCAGAAACTCATCTGCTCCCACTGCGCCGTTTTGGGCCCCTGCCACGGACACACTGTGACCCCTCTGGCCAGCAGAGTAACCGCAGTCATGGTGAGTGCGGTGAGGGGGGGGGGTCGTTCCTGCATTGTATTTAAATCCAACAGCTGTTTGTTTTTATTCAGTGATTTGATTGAGCTGAGACATGATATTGGTTGTTTTCTATTTTAGAAATGTAATGTGGTGTTTTCTTACTGAGCAGGAAGCTTACTTTCATTTTATGTCAGCTGAGCCTTCTTGACTTCTTTAATTGTCCTATAATTTCTTGTTACACATGTTTTAACTCCTACTCATCTACTTGAAAAGCCACCCTCTGACTTCCAAGTTTGTTTCACAACATAAAATGAATTTTTTCCTATATCAACCGGCCATTTTGTTGAAGTTGGTAGCTCACAGTGTTGGGAAATTGTGTTCATAAATACTACAGTGCAATATGCGTACTTTATTATTCTTCCATGGGTGTGTCCCAATGTTACATGAGGTATTTCTCACTGATTCCTTTGCTTGGTATTTGAAAAGACAGGATTTTCTTGTTGCGTCTCCAGGCTGATGATGTTCAGGTGTTGGGATGTGCTTATTTGAAAAACCATACCGTGTGTGTCTCTGTGTATGTTTTCACCAGAACCAACTGGTTGATGTGTGTGAGAAAATACAGCTGCAGGCGCTGAGGATTGAGAAGTTTATCGACCAGACACTGACAGCCAAAGAACAAAAGCTTCAGGTGAGAGATACTGCTGATTCCCACCCACTCAGCCACACTCTCATAATCCCACAGACACTGCAAACCTCCATACTCACACATGAATGAGCTCAGAGGAGCCGAGGCTGTTTGTTTCACAAGTGCAGAGTTTTAGCATTGGCTGGCTGCCGTGTTTGAAAAAAGTCACATGTACTTTGTAGACACGTGTTGGGTGTGTGTATGTGTGGATACTGACCCCTGTAATAAGTGTTTTTGCATTAAGGTTGTGACCAGGAATTATTTCCATTACTTAAACAATTAACCTTAAACGATTAGCTGTTTCTTAACTTATATTCAAAACAAAATACCATTACAGATACATGGTTGGACAAACTGTTCCAAAACCCACAGATATGCAGTTTATGATCCGTTTACAGACTGAGAAAAGCTTAAAGCCTGCCAGTTTTAGAAGCTTGAACCAGTAAATGATTTCTACCTCATAAATAGCATAATCATTTAATTAATTATCAGACTAATCTTTTCAGCACTTCTCTGCATTTAAAACTGTCATATCAGTAAGGAGGGAAAATTGTGAAAAAAAAACTGTTTTGATTTGATAAAATTTAAAAAAACAAAAACACTTCACATATTTAGTGAAAATTAATCGTTGTACAATCATTGTCCTTTACATGATTTTATGTGTAAATTGACAAAGAAAGTATAGAAATGCAGCATAAAATATGTATCCCAGGACCTTTTTCCTCTGATGCAACTGCAACTTTTTTCACAATTCATTTTGTCTTTAAAAAATTGTGAAATTAATTGTTTTCAGATCATTCAATTCCAAACAAATTTCTTATAATGAGACATTCTTCAGTTACCCTTAGTCAGGTATACCTTGAAAGAGAGACCGTGTTTGATGATTCAGTCCATTTATAACCACCATGCAATGAAGCAAAGGTTGCCTTTTTAGTGCACCCGTATTTATTAACCTTCCTCAACAGAGTGGGTTTCTGGAGTTGTCAAAGGAAAGGTCATGCATGCGCAGTTTTCTGGTTAACAAGTTACCACGAGCAAATCAAATATCAAGCAATTAACAAAGGCAGGTCACACAGATACAAACATACTTTATCCCAGCAAGAATCAAGTTATCTATGTTTTTATGGTCAGAGGCAAGAAGACAATCAGTCAGGAAAAATTTTATCAACAATCCTGGTGCTTTCATGGGCTCCACTGTTGAGCGTTTGTTTGGGTGCTTATTAACAACAGAAACATGGGCAGTGACAAATATGAACCATTGAGGAAATACTTTTGCCTTACCAACTAAAAAATCTTAACCAAACCTGCAACAATTAATTTTATGTCGACCTGGAGGCAAGTTGTAAACACACTGCTGTAATTGTATCATTAATTCTCTTTACGCTTGTGGTTTTATTGCTGTGACATGTCAACATGTCCTCTGTGAAAAAATCCTATTAGTTAGTTAATCAGTTAGTAAATTAATATGCACTTTTGATGATCTAATGATATTTTAAAACAAAAATAATAAACATTCATCAGTTTAAGCTTCTTAAATGTGAAGATTTCTGCTTATATCCCGTGAAACTGAACATTTATTGGTTGCGGATTGTATTGATTGCAATGTATGCTATTTCATTACAATTTGAATGTATGTATTACACTATTGTTACACTGCATTTTTGATTTTGTAAATCTGATGGTATATCAATTGAAAAACTGTTCAGGGATGATGTAATCAAACATAAAAGGGGCAAAGTTTTGACTTAACCAGAAACTTGACTGTTATCATGGAGTAATCAAGCTTAATGGTTAGAGATGTTGGTGACATTTTCGCTAAATCATCAGTAGGTCAGAACTGTCAACGGATGATTTCATTTTATATGTTTTTTCATCATCAGTTTATCCAATTTGAAGATGCCAGTTTGAACTCTGGGAACTTGTAATAATAATAATTTTTTACAAGTTTTCTGACATTTTGTAGCCAAAACAGTTAATTGAAAAAAGAATATAATCCTGAATTGCTGTCATGTTTTGTTTGGTCAAGTTTTTTTAATCAAAAGCTGAGTTACGTGAAAAGTATTTTCTGCACAACAAGTTGACTCTTCTGCTAAAATGCGTACTGAACAAAGCTTTTCAGTGCACGATTTAAAGCAGATCTTGTTGTAGCCTTTTAGAAGTTTTATAAAATTAGAAACATTAGATAAAACTTCACAATAAACCTGCTCTAAACTATTTTTTCCTCCCTCCTCCTCTCTTGGCGCAGGCAGCGGCGAGCAGGGCGAGGGAGCAGGTACTGGCTCAGGTCAGCGCAGCACGAGAGGCCCTGGAGGAGGAGGAGCAGCGTCTCTTGGAGGAGGTGCACAGAGAGGAGGAGCGGGTGGAGCAGTGTCTCCTCACCCAGAAAGCCCACTGGAGCCAGGCTTTGGCCAGTCTGTCACAAACACGCTCCAGCCTGGTGCACACGCTGACACACACTCCGGATGCACAACTGGTGGTGAGAGACTGGGACATATTTGTCAGGAATGGGAAGGAAGGAATGACTGGGGATCATTGTGGGGAAATTTTTGAAGAATAAAGGATTTTGTGCTGAGATAACCCTGATAAAAGCTGTAATTTACTAAACTACACTTCTCTCCTGTCTATCTTTCAGACCAGTGTCCAGGGGATAGCTGAAAGGTAATTTTACATCACATGACATAGTTGTGAATATGTTTTTTCTCGCTCAGGAGACACAGAGAGGTGATTTTCTCCTGCTGCTTGTGTGCATTTGTTTTAGGGTGGAGGAGGCAGAGGGAGTCGGGGAGCCTTGTGACACAGACCAGCTCAACCTGAACCCAAACTGCAGTGACAGCAAGCTGCTCAGAGGTCTGTGGGCCACTGCCGTCCTACTGGGACCAAAGGGCAAGTAGACTTCTACCTTAAAGTTATACTTATACCCAGAACCTTCTTTACATGTAAAAATGTGTAGTAGTTCTTGTGATGTATTGCTTATAATCTACATATTAATCTACACACACTTCATTGTTTCCTGATGTATTTTTGCTTCCTGGTTAGAAAAGCTGTTATTGTTTGGGGCATGAATGTTTTTCGAATATTGCTGTGTCTAAGAGAGTGCATTTTGAAATGAATGTAAACATGACAACAATAAGTAGTCTGTGACATTCATTCTACCTTTTTCTTCTACTCACAGTTAATGGATCGAATAATTTGAAGTTTGATGAGCGTACAGTGAGCCCTCTCCTGTCCCTCTCTGAAGACCAGTGCACTTTGACCTTCCTCCACAAAAAAGCTCGCCAATCCTCTCAATATGACCCAGCACGATTCGACTGCTGGCCCAACGCGCTGGGTTCTCTGTCTTTGTCCTCTGGCACCCACAGGTGGGTGGTGGATGTAGGCCAGAGCGCTGCCTTCAAAGTCGGGGTCTGCTACGCCTCTTTGGAACGCAAAGGCTCAGGGAACGAGGGCCGGCTGGGCTATAACAGTCAGTCTTGGGTGCTTTCCCACTTAGATGGGGACTACTCCTTCTGCCACGCAGGGAAGAAGGTCCCCCTGCAGATCGTGACGAGACCTCAGAGGATCGGCCTGCTGCTGGACTGGCCGAGTCAAACGCTGATGTTTTATGAACCAGACTCCAGTGCTGTGCTGTATTATGTCACACATCACTTCAGTGCCCCGCTGCTGCTGGCGTGTGCAGTGACTGACCGCAGCATCACCATACTGCACTGACAGACCACACAAAATGCAAAAAACATAAATGCCCTTAAACATGTGAAGACTGTCCAAGGGCAGAAGACATTTCCTGATGTAAATATGATTCAAACCTCAAGATCATGACACACCTCAATTTCTATTTATTCTGTTTGCATTTGTTGATTTATTTCCAGTTTGTAATGATTTAATAGATTTCTCTATCTGTCATATATTTGTTTTACATTAGTTTTTAACATTATTTTTTGACTGAGGATTAATGTTTCTTAGTAAATTTGCTGTTTGTTTTTCATATGATTGTTTTTATCCTGAGTTGTTATCATCATTCGCTGGTTATTTCATTGACCGTTTTTAATGTGCTGGAGAAACACCACAAATAACAGAATATTGTTATTCACCCAGTAGACCAATAAATGAGCAATACTGCAATACATAGTTCCATGAATCCACAAGGTATAATTTTGTATTTTCTTTTACTAAAGCATTTTCTCAGAGAGTCCTGAGTTTGTCCTTTTTTGACACAGCAGGGTTTTGTTGTGTGTGCATTTGGCAACTTAAGTTTGTTGGTTTTCCTGAACAAACTTAGCAGAGAGATAAGAGACGTCAGCATAGTGAATGTAACTCAAAAACTCAATTCCTTTGTTTAGAGTTTTGCATTTAACTCTGTGAGACTGTTTTTTTCTATTTCCAAGAGAGAAAAATCTATAGAGAAAGTGAATAAATATTATTTTTAAACTTATACATTCGGGAAAAAAAATCAACTCAATGGTGTGAAAGTCATTATATTTGGGGGTCTCCCAAATCTGTTGTTTTGTAACTGATTTATGTCTCTCAAAGTCCAACGTCTCTGTTACAACCTGCATTTACAACTTCTTTATTATACTAAGCGAAGGGGGAAAGCTACTTGAGCTTAAATCTGACAAAACCAAGTTCAGGTAACAAGGTCATAAAGCGAAGCCTGTGATTTTTCATAGATGTTTTGGCAGACAACCACTAGAGGGCAGCAAAGCCAAACCAAGCTTCCACAAGTGATACCTAACCCTACCCAAAACATGAGTCATGCAAAAGCGCATGAGGTATTGATGATTCATGCTGAATCAGCAAAACTAAAAAGTAAAGTATGCTTCTCCAGCACCATGGACAGCTGAAGGTACTCCCTACAATCATACAAAAACACAGACTGAGAACATTTATGTAGGTCACCTGTTGAATGAAGGTGTGTGCTTTTAAATAATAAGTCATGGGGGAATTAACATGGAGCCTTACATCTGTGAGAGACAAAGACTGGATTCACTCATGTTTTGTTTTGGCTTTAAAATATTACAATGAAAGAAGTACTGAGTGTCTCAGAAAAATAAGGTGACAAATTGATGAAAACTCTGATGTTTAAAATAGAAATATTGATGTATCAATAAAACAGACTTTGTTAATAAAGCATCACCTCTTAAACATACGATATGTAAAATTTCTACTTTAAAATGTCTGAAGACTGTTAAATATTATGTGAAATTGCCTACTGAAATTATTGTACATTTTTTAACTCAAAGAAATACGTTATTTAAATCAAGGTAACAGTATTCCTTATCTTGCTGCCCATCTGTAACACCTGGCAGAGATTGAGGAAGTTGGGAAACAGACAAAAAAGTAATGTTAATAAAACTTTAATACTTTTTCTCACCTGGGAAAATTTCTGCTAGTCAGTACAATGAATTTCATTCACTATGGTGGCCTTTTACCAATGATCATGTTCTTTTGTTCATGGTTTAAAGAAAAAAACAAGATTCCACATGCATTTCTGTCATCAAACCACCTCTTTTAATTGACAGCATATGAGAGGATGCTAAAAGGCATGAGTCAAAAGTCAGGAGAGAAGAAAAACAACGAACCAAATAGTGACTCCACTGACTCACAATCAGTGCTATTTTACATTCAAATACAGTTTGTTTGCAGCAATAATGATCCTTTACCATGAGGTACACTGCAGCCTTGCAGAAAACCTGGTCCTGGTCCTGGTTATTGATTCTTTTGTAATGAGCATTTTAATACAAACATTTTCTGAGGTCTAAGAATTGTGATGTTATTATTAGTAGATGACTGATTTGAGTAACTGCGATGGACACGTGTAAAAGCTGTGGACATCCCAGGATGGAGATATCCCAGATTTTTTTTGTGGTTTCAGAAATATGTGGTGAAACAGTCAGTTGTTTCCACGATTTCATTTAAACAGACACTGCTGAAATATCTCACTTTAAAAACCTCCAAGCTTGAACTGTATCAGACTCGCTCTGTTACTAAACCCTTAAAAAAACTTAGAACTCAGTCTGTTTTAACTGAGCGTCGGTTATCTCTTCGCACCTCAGAAGCTGCAAAGAGATTTAAAAAAAATGTGGCAGACAGCCAAAAAAGGGAAAGTGAAGTGAAAATGCAGTGAAACATATGATCATGGGAGTAATATGATGATACTGTAATCCACAATGCATTGCAAGTGAAATCATAATTGCCAAAAGACAAATGTGAAAGAAATGAAATGATGTGTCAGCTGGCTCCAGGTCTGACAAACATTTTATTTTGTACTGTAATTTTTTTCTGAGCTGTAAAATGAACTACGATTAAAATAACTTTATGGCAACCTCAGACTTGTTTTTCCCCAGGGGAAAGATTTTTAAAAAAAATTTGTTTATTGGTTTAAAATTTTATTGCAGTTCAAAAATTTTTTGCCTTACAAACAAAAGAGCAGTTGGACAACAAATTAATAAATAATTGAAAGAGGATTAAAAAAACAAACCAAGACACACGAAAATTCAGCATGGGAGGAAGTTCAAGTTATTTTCATGAGAAAAATCAATATTGAGTCACATCCAAAACTACAATGACTGTCAACCTCAAAGTTACTTCAGAAAAACACTTTTAACTGCAACAATTAAAGGCTTTTTTTTTCTTTTTTTAATCAATTTTTCTTTTCTTTTTTTTTGTAGTGGGTCTTATTTTATCTCACACACCTGCCAGCTAGCGCCCCAGTTAAAGTGTGATAACCTGTTGACATCACTTACTGTCAAGAGTTAAAAAACACTGAGTCAAAGATTAACAGAAGCATCTGCACCTTTCAACATCTGGTTCTTTCCCGCCAATAAGTTTCAGTATCATGGCCCTGTAGTTGAACTATTTCTCAATCATTTAATAGCTATTTGTGACAGATAACTGGTCACCAAAAATTTTAACTGAACTATTGACAGAATATCACAACAGTATATCAGTTAGTGTTTATTAGACATCTTTTTTATTTTGACAAAACATGGCGACTGAGCCTGCAGAGGAGCCTAAAAACTGGGAGAAAAAAGTTTCTCACTTCAAGTTAAAAGTAGACTTCAACTAAACAAAGACACATTTAGACTGTGAGAAGGGACAAGCCAAAGTTTGTGAAATGTGAGACTTCCCCATGCTCTCTTTAATAATTACATCCTTCTCATACAAAAATTCCATGGTATATTTTTGGTTTGTCCGCTATTGGAGGTCCTCTGTGTCATAGTTTCCAAATAATTTATCTTTGTTCTATTGTTCTCATGTTTTCCTCTTGTTGGCAACAGTAAGTATGACAGGAGGCGGCTCTATGTTGAGCTCCTGCCTGAGGTCTTCCAGGCTCTGCTCCCATCTTCTCTCGTAGAATATGCTGAGGATACAGTGGGACTGTCGGCCGTTCCGCAGGGCCCAAGGACCCAGAGAAGTGAACAGTGATTGTAAACGGCTAGGAGACAGGTGACAGGAGGAGGAAACGTTACAGCATGACACAACAAGGAAGAGATTATTGGCCACAGCCCAGTTCTCAGAAAGAACAGGGAACATCAGTTACTATATGAGGAAGGTTTGATTTACAAAAAAAAGGTTAGAGCCGTTGCTACAACGGAAACAATGATACGCAGTTGGAGGTGTGTTTTCTTATATCCCTATGTATATTCAAAGAACAGAGCTGGATAATATCTAATGTTCAATGAATAACACTAATGTTGGCAGTATATTAATAACTTATTGAAAGTCTGTCGCAAAGCAGTGGCTTTTCACACAAACAGTGAAAGCAATACTGAGTCCAGTATTTCACTTTAGAGGAAACTTTTGCAAAAATAATGGTGTTTGTACCGTGCATTCAGTCGAAGCGGCCCCAACATGGCTCCAAGAGCACACATGGGCAGCCCAGTCTGAGCGGCTTCAAACCATTTCACTGCAACCTCACCTGAGAGCAGAAGGAGGAGACAAAGAACTAATGTAATACCCTGTTATTTAGCATGAAAGAAGAAGAGAAATAAAGAAGTACATCAACAGTCAAGTATGCCAAAAACCACAGCCATGGTGAAACCTAAATTGCGAAACGTGTTTTCCCTCTTTTTTTTTTGTAGAAGTCTGACAGTTTTTGGACAATTCATGGCGAGATAGAATCCACCCACAAGTATGTAATAATAGGAAATTCAGCTCAACAATCTGTAGGAAAGAAATTTGAAAAGCTGGAAATATGAAAAGATAACTGGAGAGGAAACCATAAGGGGGGAGGGAAATCAATTTAAACTGTGGTGCGAACTTCCCTCCTCTGTTTAACAGTTTTCTGGTTAGCTGATTTTGTCTGCCAGACAATCGTTTTTGCCAACTCTTAGTCACGCTGTACAAATGCCAGAGTTGTTAAGAACAGTGATGGTCCAAAGTGCAATGACTGACTCCAACTTACCCAGCATGTTGGTGGGCATGCCCAGTAAGGTGTGGAGCAAATCATGAACCTCTCTGTATCTCTGCATGACGTAAGCTAGTTCCTCATTGTCTACAAACTTCACATCCGCCCTTGAGTCGGGGGTGACATGCTGATTGAGAAGGAAAGTAAATGCATGAGTTAAGATGATAGGGAAACATAAAAGGAAGAAATTCAGGGGAAATGTGTTCATCTCTATGACATCATTGTTGAGAAATGTAAAACAAGTACGACAAAATCCTTTGCACAGAGATTTACGACTCATCACTAACATTGTCCTCAAGAAAACGAAGGTATTCTCTCCCAAAAGAGCCATCAGGCAGGGATGCCATCTTGCTCAGATCAAGTGTAGACAACCGGATCCTGGGTCTTTCTCTGCAATTACCAGTCAATGACAGGAAGACGGAATCAAATTTCATTCATAGAGGAGAAATTGCTCTTACAAAACAGCAAAATATGAATATGAGTGGCTGCAGAGTGTTATAGGTGCTTACGTTAGAATGGTGTAGCCTTCAGGGTCATTTTTCATCCTGTCCCTGAGATTTATCAACGCTAGGTGTCCTGTTGTCTCTCCAAGCACAGCGACCATGTCTGTCAGGAGATTTTAATCCGATCACGAAGTATAAAAGTGAAAAATGATGAGATTTTTCAGGATGTCGCAGCCAAAATTACGATATAACAATTTAAATTCCTTAAATAACATTATAACATTGAACTTTAGATCCTAAATTTAATAATATTCATTTCAATGGCTTTTCAAATTTGTGCCGGTCAACTTGATATTTTAGAGCTTCCAAAGGATACTCCACTAACTGTAAACATGATTCATTTAGTATTTACAGGGGGTGATACTCAGTCTGGGAAAACAGCTGTTCATTGTCCTCTGTGGTTTTAAGGGAGTTTTTATTAATTCTGAGAAAATGTCTGGCTGAATTCGTGGGGTCTTTTGATGTCATCAGAGTTATCTTGGTTTGACAGATGACAGATTTTGAGCCTGTGTTACAATCATGGGGTGTATAGTTTAGATGAACTTGGTGTAAACAGGCAGATACAGTTGTTTTAATTATGTTTGGTCCTGCGTTTTTGGAGATTGAATGAAGCTCAGACAAAAAGGTAAGATTTGCCCTTCATACACACCTGTGGTATCTAACAATGTCACATGGCAGGTGTTAGTGCTTTCTTCCTCTCTGAAAGTGTCGGGGTGTTTATTCTCATTTGTTTTTAAAGACATTTTTGAGGCATACAAAGTAACGGAGGTGCCTAGGGAATAATAAGCCTGAGAATAAGCAAATCTCCTTGAATAGCACATGTGAAAAGAACATTGGGTAAAATCCCCAATAGTTAGTATCACTTTACGAAAAGAATGATTAACCGGATGGTACATTCTTTTAAGTGTCTATGACTCAAAGTTTTGGAGGCATGTCAAGAATACTGGCTTGTTGAAACGCAAGGAGTAACAGTTGCAGTCTGGATGACTGAGATTTCATCAATATACATACTTGTTGCATGTCTTAAAGCAACACTAAGCCAAAATATATGTCTCTGGTTGTTTTTTTGGAGCATCTTTAAAATCATCTGTAATTAAAGTTTAGGTTCAAAGAAACAAATGTTGTTGAGATCACTCCTTACCCAATTAATTTTCAGAGTCATTCAAAAAAAAAAACAACAACAACTTAGCAACACATCCAGGTCTAAAAAAGTTGCAAATAAAATTTGTTGAATTTGGCTTGATGGTTAATTCTTTGAGCATGAAAATAGCAGTTTGGCCAGATATTCTTATTACAAGATTTACTGACTGATTTTGGTTCTTTTTTAAAGAATCGAGCCTCTTTTTGTGACTATCTGTAAGTGATACTAGATTTTGGGATTGGTTTTTTTATAATGGAAGAAGCAATGGAAGAGCTTAAAGTTTTATTAGGTTCTGTTGTTTTTAAATAAATAAAAGTGATCAAATTTATAATACATTATAATGTTGAACTTTATAATATTGTTCTTTAAACAGTCAAACAGGTATGACTGATTTTTGATGAGATTCTACGGTTTGGAATATCAGGGGATTTTTTAAGCGTCAGAAGAGCGAACCCCACATTAGACTAGAGTAGGTTGGCTGTGAATGGGGTGTAGTGTGGTACTTTTTTGTTCATGGGAAGGCTTTTCTTGGTTTTTTTTGGACTTTTTTGGCATTTTGCCTTATTTTGATTGCAAAGACACAGGCAGGAAATGCATTAAATAGGGGTTTTGATGACATCAAACAATTAGCCTAAGCTGGAGTTAAACCAGGGCATTAAAGTCATAGGCGTCATAACTACTTGGCTGCCAAACATCCTGTTTTGGTTAAAAAGAAAAGGAAGACCAGGAGATGAGAAGGAAAAGAGAGGAGCAGCACAAATAATAACAGGTAATACAGCCTGAGCCCCGTGTGTCTCTCACCATGTCTGTAGGGATTTTGAAGCGCAGCAACACCTGACCCAACAGCCAACATGGCTTTCTGGAGAGGGGTGGTGTGAATGTGTCCAGGATACAGGCCATCATAGCAGCTGTCAGTAAACCTATTCCTACTAGTGTGCAACTGTTGGACACAGACTGCTGGAACAAAGGTGAAGCAAGATTAGAGACTTTCATACAACTCTGACATCTGAGATTTCCAGAGTTAAGCCATTATATTTTGCTTAAAAAAAGGGCTTATTAAACAATAAATAAATAAAAATATTAAAATCAGTTGCTCTGAATCAGGTTATGCTCATGGGTTGATTTGATTAAATTAGCTTTTTTTTGTTTGTTTTTCTGTACAGTCCCTTTATTTTGAATTGCAAAACAAAAAGTCAAACTTAAAAAAAAAAACAACCTCTTTTATTTTGACTGAGACAGCGACATTGCACTTGGTGTCTCCTTCACTTCAAGGTACCTTTGTTAGGTTTTGGGACTGTCTTTCTCCTCCACGATGTTTCCTTCACTTAACCTTCTCGGGCAGCTATGTGCCATTTAAGAAGGACAAGTGAAGGAAACATTATGTGCTGGCAATAAGCCACACAAAAAGGGAGATTTATGACTGTTGAGACTTGTTTTAACGGGGTTTCTAGATTTTTATCTTTGAAAAAACGCACGTCCGCTTCCCTGGACTTTGTCTCATTCAGAGACCAGAGTCTCAGACTTGGTAACGAGTTTGTCAGATGGTCTGAATGAGGTGCCATCTTACTAGCTGAGTGCAGAGCAACAACCTAATGCACAGCAGACAGGTAGATTTATGATTTCTGTCATACAATGTATATAAAGCCATCTAATAATTTGTCTCCTTCGAATGTCACGATAATCTCAGCTGTCTGGAAAAACCCATGTCACAACTGTTTTTTGATTCATATCTAAAAACTGATGTAATTCCTTCCAAAAAGTAAAATCAGGTGCCTGCTGATTAAACCTGGAAAAGTAACTAACGTCATCATTCGCTAGCTGTCTTTTCTTTCATACGTATTGATGTCAGTCATTTTAGTATATTTTTGGGATGTCATGCATGCATCGTTATTTAATTTAGAATTACACTTTAAGAGATTATCTCCAATGATGCCGTTCACACAATTCTTACGGACAAAGTCAATATTTTGATGTAACTTTTGTATGGCCTTTGTTAGCCTGATTATTGTTATAAGCTAAGGTCACCGCCTAATCGCTGGTTTTTATAACAATTTAGCTTGTCAAGCTAGCCTAGTAAGTAACGCTAAGGTAAGGGTTGTAAATTATGTAGGCTAGCGTTACCATTTTTCTCTGTGGTAGCTATATTACACCGGCAGTTAGCTTTTTTAACATTCTGTAATTTTCACATTAAACAGATAATTTGTATATAGCGGGATTTACTCTAAAAGAAGTGTTTGCGTAGAGCACAGGCTGAAAACACATACCTTTTGAGATCAGACAGCATTGTCGCTGATTTAAACCTTGAATGTGTTTAGCTAAGAGCAGCATTTGTGAACACAAATGCGCATGCGCCAACTAGTATTTTACTCCGGGGCAGCCCTGAGAGGGGCGGGGGGGGAGTTGTGTTTCTGACTGCACTGCAGAGTTTAAAGACAGAGTGACTCCGCTCTTCTCAGCTGTCTTATTTTTTAAAATGAGTGCATATATCAACGAATTTGTAAACAAGTCTAAAGGTTGAGTTGTCCTTCTCGTACGACAGCGGAAAAACAATTTCGGTTTTCTGTCAGAAGTGGCACTAACGAGACGCCAAGGTTAGTCGGCTGAGCTGGTGTTTATGCTTGCCAGATGGCGACCTTTCGCAGTTAGCTAACTTAGCAGTCAAATCGCTAAACTCAACTGCAATGGGTCTAACGAAAACTGTCTAACTTGTTTTTAACTAGCTTCCTAAAGTTGTGTTAACATTAGCAACCAAGAAAAGAAGTGAAGTTAAGTTTAGTGCTTGGTTACACGATTAAATTAACGTTACCTAGTTTGAGCCTCTAAAACAAATATTAAAATGATTAAAAATGAAAAAGTAATTTGGTTGCCTCTGTACGCAGTAGATAAGGTAAACTAGTTATACTGATAAAGCTCCTGACTGAGACTAATGAACCATGAGACGCGCAACTGGCCTTTATAACTTCGTGCTGACGTGGTTGATAGGGAGGTACAAAGTACTAACGTTGTCTGATATACTGTAGTATGTCCTGCGTTCGTTTCTAACTTTCGTACACAGTTTTGCACCCTCGGTGAGTAACAATTTTGGTTTGAGTTCAGTAGTGTGCAGTGTGGCAGCGGCTCCGAGTATAGCAGCATACTTAGCTTGAGAATAAGAGAGACAGACAGAGAACATGGCGATCGTATGCAGGGCAGAGGAAGAGGTGTTGTATGAGACAAGAAAGGAAGGGCTGTGGAGAATTGAAAGATAGTTTGATTGTAATTTATTTTTTTCAGTTTTATTTTGGTGAAACTTGCAGCTATAAATATTTTTGATATCCTAAAGGTGTTTTAATTTATTTTTTTGTGTGTTTGTTTTTATTCACAGCTTGGTATTCAAAGTTTATTGCCGCTTTCATGTTATATAGGTTCTTGTTTCTTGTATTTTTTTGCTATATACAGAGATTCAGGTCTGTTTTGTGGTGTATGGAAAGGAAAAGGTGGTTTCTACATGAGACTGCTTAACTTAATTATTGTTTTGCTGGATTTGTAATTGCCACCCTCTCAGGGTTTGTTTCCATGGACACATCCAGTAAACACCATTATGGATGTATTTTATGTACTTATTGAGGCTTGGCTCACTGTTCATTTAAAGGCTGTTTTCCATGCCATTCAACAGTATTTCATGACTTAATGAATCAAATACTCTTTCTATTCTTGTTTTGACAGGTTTAAACAAATTAAGCTAACGCAATGATTGGGAAATAATAAAACTCGGTTGGCTAATGCATGATTCACAGCAGTGAGTAAATTTAGCCATGTACTCTGGATGCACAGATCAGTCACAGAGTCATAATAGGAAAAGATGAGATACGTCAGCAATGGATTTTTCCCCAGAATTAAAATGTGGAAATTTTAATCTCTTTTACAGTCATCATCTTGTGGTTGATTTGCAGCAATCTAGGTGGCTTTGGGATCAGGTTAAACTTTGAAAACTTTCAAACAGTTAAAATATTTAAATAATGTAATCTAAAAAATGGTATTTAGTTAATAACCTAATCTAACACAACAACTTTTAAATGTTTTTTCAGTTATATAGAAGAGATGCCTTGAAATATATGTGATATATGTAATTAGAGTTTACTCTTTTTACTAAAGACTTCTAATGATTAACAGGTCATATGGTCTTTTGTGACAAATTAAGTCTCATGATAAGCATGAGAATTTTTTCACATACTCCAGCATTTAGTCTCCTGATCATGAGATTTCTTCATCACAACTCATTCTGTGAAGATCGTTATGAAAATAAGATGAAAAGGAGCTTATGTTATGTGTGTTTCAGTGTTCATATGGTCACCGAAATGAGTATGAGGGCACTGTGACCCTTTAATTGTTGGTTTTGTTAATCTTTTGAAGTTCATCCACCACTTTCAATCTCGCTTCCCCTATTCAAAGTAGTCTGCATATGTCCTTCCTCTGAAAATTGGCTTAAAAAAAGAGAACACTAAAAAGGGGACTCGGTTATTTCTCACTTGTAAAGCTACATCAACAGAAAGTCCACTATGTTCTCATCAGCAAAAACACATTTAAAAAGCCTTTCTCAGCATTAAACTTCCAAAGTTTGCATGTCTGGCTTTTTACAGAGGCACACAATTTCAGTTCACTATTCCAGGTCAGTTCGTGCAGTGTTAAAATTTGCTTTTTATCCCCACCTAGCGTAAATTTGGCTATGTTACCCTTGTTCTGTTGTAGAAAGATCTGAGTTGGAATCTATTTTTGAATGTTTCTGTAAATGGCATTTTGATGACTATAAGCAGTGCAACTGAATACTAATTCATGGGTGACTTGTTCTTCAAAGACATGCTTTGACACCCTGCTCAGAGAAACTTGGCTCTTGTACTTAGAGTTCAAACCAGTTAAACTACATGTTAATGCAAAGCCTCAAGCCAACTACAGACATGCAGAAAGATCTTGAAAGCTCTTGTCATGTAATGACGCTTAAAGCTGCATTCTGTTCATATTTTTGGCAAAGTTTCCTGAGACACATAACATTTTTTTGTATGTTGATGCACTGTACCTTCTAGTAAAGGCTTGAACCATTTTCTGCTGCTATATGTAAAACAAAAACTAGTTACACATTAGGGATAGGCAATATAGACCAAAAAACATATGTCAGTATTTTCAGAGTGACCAATGATAAACAGTATATCTCTCAGTATTTTCTGCAAAGTGTGCTAAATGTTCAAGCTGAGGCTTAAGTTATGTAACTAAGTAAAAGCCACATGAGATGTCACAAGCACAGACCATGATCAGAGTGAAACGCAAAGACAAAGTTACATTTCCTGTAAGAAAATATACAGTTGTAAAACATGAAAATGACATTACATTAAATAATTAATGGCAGGGCTGTTTATCAGGCCGAATGATATAAACAAAACAATTATCATAATATTTTAGACCAAAGACCTCTGTATCAACATTGAGAAAATATTGTAGGGATCCAAGATGGTATTTAGTCACATGCCACATTATCAATATAATACCAATATATTGCTCAGCCCTATTCTGCATTGTGACAGGCAGCCAACAGCTCTGTACCTATACACTGCTGGAGTATTTGCTGTGGGTGTGTGAGCAATGTATCAGTTTAGGATGACATTTCTTAAATGGGAAAAACACTCCCCACTCATTTTCCCATTCAGTAATACATCATGTAGTACAAATAGATCAAACATTCATAGAGCAGGCATTTTTACAAGGAGGTTAAATAACATGTTCCTCCACGATCATGGTAATAAACTCAATGTAGTTGACTGTGGGGGGGGGGGGTGGATACACAGCAACAACAAGCTATTAATTCTGACTCTGTTTTGAACAATTCACTGCTTCCATCCAATGAACACTAGTGGCTTTGTTTGTAAGTAGGAAGTTAGGCGCCCTGGTTGGGTTTTTGTTACGTTGTTGATAAGAAGATAATAGTGAACTGTGGTTTCACTATGGTTTGGTTCATAGTGCAACAGACAATGCTGTCTCTTTCCCCACTTGTACAGCTTTCTGTCATTTTATACCCATAGAGGTCAGCGCAAGAATGTTTTTCAACCATAAAAAAGGTGATGCAAGAGCTCCTCCCAGCACTTTGCCTCAATAAGGCAAGGTATGGCTTAATTGGAACAGAAAAGCTTACAGCCTCTTTGGACCCAATTTAATTGGTCAATGGACTCAACACCTGTGGTGACATGTAAAAACTCAGTGACTTCTCACAGCCCCCGAGTTGCCAGCGTGTCATTCTTGATTATTCCACAGGATGGCACCAAAGGCAGAAATGGTCAAATCATAAATAATGTAGCATTACACTATTGCAAGTTCAATTTTACCCCATTTAAAGCACACGTTTTTTCATTGACTTCCTTCATTTCTCTTACAAAAGGCTATATTTTGAGCAGTAAATGGCACACCCTTTTAAACCTAGGTGAGTGCAAATGTAGCATGTAGACTTTTAATGATTCACGTTTTGGAAAACTGCAAGTTTTTAAAACTCTGTCATTACACAAGAAAAAGCACACACCTAGATTGGACACATGGTGGTGCTGTTACCGGCACTTTTTTTGTTTCAGCCAGTATTTTCTGAACTGTTACAAGTGGCAATCCAATATGATTGCCATAGTGTGGTTGTTTTTATCGAGATTTGTTTTTTGTCGCGACTGGAATTTCGACTTTTAGTTCCCCCCGGTGCTCAGTTCTTTTTCGACAGTGGTTAAAACTGTTATTGTGATCGGGATTTGGTAGTTTATGGAAAAAATGCTAGAATGGATTTGTTAAGACATCTTCCGTTTATCATAGAGTTACAAAGATGGTGTCAAAGCTCCCAGCATCGGTGTTTTGTCTCTACTATTCTTCGGCTTCATACACCGTGTTTGCCTTGTAGAGCAACTTATCAAACAAATCTGTCATCAGTATGTTTGCTTTCCGAGTCCTCAGCATTTCTCTCATTTTTTTCCATGGTTTAAGACGCTGGTGATAGTTCAAAAATGTGCATGTATCTCATATGGGCTGCATAGATAAGGCACTTGGCAAGGCACGCCATTTGACCTTGTATTTGTCGTTGAAAGCGGGCTCCATTGAAGCCTCAACAGTTTTACATCTATTAAAATATCATGCAAAACCATACTGATATAACAAACAATTGTTTGTTATTTCAAAATGCCTAAAAGGGAAATACAAAACATTGGGATAAATGTACTTTCTGTTTCTTTTGCACAAGCGCCGTACTTGTTGCTTGTACAAGTCTTGTTGAGTTGTTGACGGCTGTTATGTCTGATATTTATTCACAGAATATTGCACCAGATTGATGGAGAAAAATGGCCAGAATTTCGTTGGACTCTCCGAACTCTTTACCAGGGATCCCCCTCAGTGTGCTGTCAGTGCCAATGGAGAATAAATACAAATGTCAGCAGTGTCTCCAGGTCCTGAGGAAGCCTGTCCAGGCACAGTGCGGCCACCGCTTCTGTGTGCACTGCTTCAAGCAGCTCACCAGGTAGACTGGAGGTCCTCAGACCACCTACAACCGTGTGACATGCAAACCCCTTCACCTCCCTAATGCTTACTCTTACTGGACATGCTTCAGCACATCCTGTTTTCTTATCTCAGCTCGCCTCTGGGAATTATTTTGCTTCCAACATCAATTATTTTGTGCAAACTCATCCCTCACATGACTGGACTCTTATACTGAAGTCAGTGATTCACAAGGATGAGCCATGCTGACTCACTCTAAAGGTGTAAATTGTTTTCTTTTCTGCTTCTTTGTCCTGTCACTGATTCACTGGTTTTTCTTTTTTTCATTAATGTACAGTGATTACATCGGTGTATGGTCTTATATCTAATGATACTTTGACACCATCATTAAATATAAGGTGACAATATAGGTGATCAGACCTTTTAACAGCTCTACAACCAGATATATTAAACTAAATCTATTTTGCATGTATGTACTGGAGTTTCATTTTTTCTATTTTTCTGCTATTCACACAACAGCAAAAGCACCTCTGGAGTTTGGTCTGAAAACCAAACTTTCCTAAATTAGTTTCAGTACATGTGAAACATATTTTGACAGTTGTACCTTTTAATGAAACCACATGTGAAATTAATATTCTGAAAGGTCATTTCACATGACCTGTTTGGAAACCACTACTGCTTACACATGAGAGTTCATCATGTGATACTGATGAGTCTCACATGGACTTTTTGTTTGTGTGTTTGTTATTCATTAATTTGTTATTCATTAACAATTGTGCAAAAAGCTAATACATGACATCTGTCTTATTATTATTCACATCTTAACAAGGTTGTGTACTGCAGCGTTTGTAAAGTGCTTCAAGGTTCTATCACTGTTGTATTGATTAATGAGTCATTAACTTGCCGAGCTATGGTCCATGTAGGTCAGCAGGAAATTGTTGCTTACCGTCAGCACCAAAAAGCTGTTTTGTTTGTTTGTTTGTTTGTTGTTCTTTTGTTGTTTTTAGTTTTTTTAGTTTTTTTTTCTTTCCTGAAGTAAAAACCTGTTTTGTTTGTCAGTTCTGGGCCAAAGCCATGTGAAGCCTGCCGCCAAGAGGAGATATATGAAGAGCCTATTTCCATTCTAAATAGTAATGAGGTGAGTTATGAAGTTTGTTGCTATCTTTGTGTGAGTTTCAGCCAACATTGGAATTTTATGAGACATCTTCTTCGTAATCTGTATGGCATTCCTCTCCCCCACTCTGTTTCAAGAAAAATATGACTTCAGACTGACTGGAGTTCCCTTTAAAGCATGTGTCATACAATGCAACCGATTATTACTCCATCCTTTTTTTATAGTTTGTGGCTGTCTGAGTTCAACGAACATCTGTGTTTTTTCACCAGGTGTTTCCAGACAATGCCGCAGGCCGAGAAATAGCGAGTCTGCCTGCGAGGTGTTTAAACCAGGGGTGCAGTTGGACAGGCTCGATAAAAGAGTATGAGGTGAGGTTCACAGTTCAGTTTGTGGGTGTGCTTTCTGTTTTCAACTTGAGTGTTAGTCTCTGCCTGGCCTATATGAATCTGCATGTCAGTTTACACACCTAAAACCCCAGCCATCGCTGTTTTTTTAATCATTCAAAATCCTCAGCCCACACAGTGTCTACCACCACAGGCGCTTCGCATTTTTTTCTGGCCCAGCCTTCAGCTCCTATTATGGTTAAACAATGTGGGCCACATATGCTATGCAGCAACAGAGGCAAAGCAGGAAGTGAAACTTAGCATGCCTGGAAAGTCCCTGTGTTACCAAGCTCAACAACAAATGAGTGGGAAAGTACCAGGATATAAAAGGCCAAAGCTAATCTGCCTTTTATCTCAAGATGGATTAGCTTGACTGCTGGTAAAGGGTTACTTGACCACAAAATGAAAATGAATGTGCTTTTTTTGATTCAGGTTTCACCAGTTCTCAGGGGGAACTGGTGAATTTACACTGTTATAAAAAAGGAACAGGTTAAGACAGTAAAGTAAATCTTTCAGACAGACTGTGGTTTGTATGATCACAGAAAAGCCCCATCATATAAGCTGTGTTTGTCCTTTTATTTGAGCAAGCGTCATCTGTCTACTGGTTTTGTTTCCACTGTAAATATCAGTGTGTGTGAAGAGTTTATTAGTTAAACACAATGCCTGAAGCTAATGCTATGCAAAGGATGTTTGTTGTGCTTATTGTTTGTCCGGGTTTTTACTCAGCTGTAACCACACGTAGATCAGATAGACAGGAAATGTTTGAAGGATGTGATGACAGGAAATATTTATAATGAAAACACTCGATCAGAGATTATATAGTATCCTGTGCATAAGTAGCTGAGGCTCATTAGCTTGTAGCCAAAGCTCGCTGCTCTTAAGAAACATGTGCCTGCTTTCGGCAATTATGGAATTTAAATATGTAAAAATCTTTTCGCGGAACTCAAGAGATGATCACAATGCTGCTTGATCCACCCACATGTTTGTATGAACACGTGTGGGTTGCTGTCTTAGTCACTCTTGTCAGTGGAAAAGCACACGCTATCGTTAGCAAGCGACACACACCCAAAACTAGATCTTGTGAAGCTGGAAAAATAGGCTAAATGTGGTTTCTGAGTGGACTGGGAAGGACAGGGATCTGTCTTTCAAGATGATTCATATCTAAGTTCGGTTTTCAGTTCGCAATTTGCCAATGAAGCATGTCTGAAAAGCGAGCAGTCAAAACGAAAAACAGGCTAGCCTACCTGTTGTTCTGGCTCTGTGGCTCCATGCATGCCCTCGGTTACCATTGTGGTAGGGACTGACTCTCAATTTGTTCGACTCGACGTCATTGACGCGCCCCGCCCTTACGTTTTCCCGCCATTTTCCGAAAAATATCGGGAAAATGGAACTTTGTGTTTTTAAAATATATTTCTAAACATCTTTGAATAAAAGAGCTTTTTTATCAGTAATGTATTTTTTTTTTACTTTCGCTTCTTTCATTTCTGTGCTTCTGCTTTTTGTAGTTTTATATCCTCATCTGATGACTTCCTTTTTTCCTTTTTTTTGTCAGAATATTTTTTTTTGTTGTGTTTTTTAAGGTAGATTCACAAAGCTCTCTTAGTAACTCACTACTTAAGTCTTTTATTTGTTTTGAAGGCTCTACATGCAGTTACAGCACTGTATATTATTATTTAGGTCAAATAAGCATTGATACTGCGTGAAAAGAGCTGACTTATAATTAAACCTTGCTATGGAAGTATGAAAGTGCATGGCACTGTAATGAATTTTGAATTTTGTCTGTTTCAATATGGGAGCTTTATCTGGGATGCTTGGATGGAAACTAGGAATCCTAACTGGAATTGTAACTGGTCCTAAATTGTTACATATGGTACCTTTTTATAGAGCATAAAGTGCAAATAATAAAATTTTAAGTCTCAAAACATTTCCCTCAATTAGTTTATAGGGAAATAAAATCATAATAACGTCCGTAATTACATGATTGCAGAATCATAATAACTTAATTTCACATATAGTTATATAAGTGTACTTTATTGTCACCTTTTTTAACCTGCTTTTTTGGCACAGGAGATAAATCTGTTAAACGGTTACATAAAAAAGAACAGCTTGTTTTTCCACATTTCAACTGTGGGTATGAACTGTACCACACCTGCTTACATGTACAGGTACAAACAGGACATGTGTTTTGCATTCAATAGGGGTGTTTCTTATATTGATGTAAAAAGCATCAAAAGGTCAGAAGCTTTTATATGACCCATTTGATTTGATTATCTAGTAGACAAATGTGATGTAACACCATAGATCCCAATGTATGTCCTTTACATTATATAAAAAACAGTGAACACCAGACACACCAGCTCTGAATGTGTGAATGGAGCAATAATGAAAAAATCTGTCCTCCATATTTAGGCTCAGCATGAAGGTCGCTGTGAATTTGAGCGGATACAGTGCGAGGCCTGCCAAAACTTTATCCTTCGTACGGAGAAAGACAGACATAATGAAAGAGAATGTGAAGCAAGGACACTTAACTGTAAATACTGCAAAATGACCTTCAACTTCAAAGACATCAAGGTAAGAGATGGAGATTATCATGTGTAAAGTTGAGTCACTGAGGTCTATCTGCATAAATGGACCAAAATTAAATATTCTCACGCTTTTTAATTTTGTATTTTAGGCCCATGATGAGATCTGTCTGAAGTTTCCCTTACAATGTAAAGACTGTGGCAAGAAGAAGATCCCACGAGAAAAGGTTTGAGCTCTTCCTCAAATTACCCTTTAATTTTCCAAATTAAATATCCATGAGGAGTTAAGTGGTTTTTAAATTACTGTGCATGCTAAAGCTTGATAATATCCTCTCCAAACAAAGGCTCTTAGATGTTTTGCTCTCAAAATAAAGCAATCTTCATACGATGCTTACTGCAAGCATAGAATATTTACAAAATTGGCTGATGCTATGTATAGCATTTATAGCCTTAGAAAAACATGCAGCACTTGTTCATGATTGTTCTGAAATATATGCACAATGATTTGAAAACGCAAACAACAATACAGAAAACATTCAAGCTAAATGAATATTTTATAAATTAATTAATGTACCATTAAACTAGATGAATGTCAATTTCACATATTGATCCTCTAAACATCCTCTGGCTACTTTCTATTTGAGGTTGTAAGAAATGATGCCATAGAATTCCTTTTATGACAACTTAGTTTCTGTCTAACTGAGTTTCTTTCTGACTAATAATCCTGTCGATATTTTCTTTACTTTCACTTCTTAGTCTGCGTTATTTTGGAGTTGGTCCAACAACTCTTAACATCTCTTTTGTCCTTTTCACTTTCAGTTCAGTGACCACATCAGGTCCTGTGCTAAGTCAAAGAGTGCCTGTCCATTCAGTGAAGTGGGCTGTAAGTCTGTGGTATGTATGATTTTTTTCATTAGGTTGTTTTGTGTTGAAGCAAGCCGACAAAAATACTGATGCAAAGTTTTGTTTGTTTGTTTTTTTTTTAAAATACTGGGATTGTACATAAATACATAATTTATTAAAATTGCTTTGCCTTTTTCATGTGAGAAAAAAAGAAATAAGCGGTTTCTTTCTGATCTCTAATCTCTTGTTTAATTGGGTTGAGCTCCCTTAGAAAATACAGCCACTTCACATTCTTTCTGTGCACCAGTAAGGGTTAAGCAACATTTGAATTTTTAAAATGTGATGACAGTTTTAGGCGGGTTTGCTTATCTTGCCAGAACACCCACACAGTTCAGATGAACCAGATTGGTTTTGTATATGGCTGTTTCACTTTTGATAGATTTCACTTAGGGATGTGTCTTAGTGCTTGTTTGTGCTTAATTAGTATTGAATATGTAATGATATAAATCTTTATTTTAATGTAATCTCTAATATTTTTAACCAGATTTCAGAGGAACTTTATCAAAAGTGTTTGTTTCTGCATTTACATCAAAAACTGAAAATCTGTTTGTATTTCATTAATGGTTTAAACAGTGTATTAATTCTTATAGCATTTTGCTCACTGGATCAGAAGGTCACAATTTAACAACCCTCAAAATTTACCCTATCAATCAATCAATCCTGCTGGGAAAAGGTTGACCTCTGATAAAATCTGGCAGGAATATTTATATTTATGTGCAGTTTGTTTTCAGTTCAGCCTTAAATCCGGCTAGGGTTAGCAGTGGATAAATAAGCTCTGTTGTGATTTGCAGATAGAGAACGGGAAGCTCAGTGAACATGAGCACAGCAGCACCATGGAGCACTTGCGCCTGCTGCTGCCCATGGTGCTGTCCATGTCTCGGACACGTGTTGATGCTTCTGGTCCTGGAGAGTGGCAGGAGGACTCTGGTCTAGGCCTGTACAGGGCTCCTGAGGAGGGAGCCAGTATGGGTGCTGCAGCTGCAGCCTCTGTGCAGTCTGTGGACTTGGAAAAAAAGGTGAGACATTAATGGCCTGAATGCTCTTTGTTTGGGCACATGGTCGGTAGAGCAGTCCTTCCATGTACAGAGGCTATTTGTCCTTATTGTTGTCCGGGTTAGATTCCCCCCTGGTGGCCCTCTGCTGCATGTTATTCCTCCCTCTCTCTCTTTCTCTCTCTCTCTCTCTCCTCCATTTCCTGTCTCTCTTCAGCTGTCCTGTCATAAATAAAGGCTAAAATGCCCCTCCCCCCAAGAAAGAAATGAAAATGAATGCTCTTTGTTAATGTTTATTAAGTGTCCAATGAGAGTCTGATTATGTTTGTCACTCTTTTCACTCAGGTAAACGCTTTAGAAAACATCGTATGTGTCTTAAACCGAGAGGTGGAGCGCAGCTCAGTAACATTGGAGGCTTTCGCACATCAACATCGTTTAGACCAAGAAAAAATCGAAAACCTCTCCAACAAAGTGCATCAGCTGGAGCGGACAGTCATGATGAGAGACCTGCAGCTGTCTGAGTCTGAACAGCTGGTGCGAGAACTCTCACAATGTACCTACGATGGAATATTTATCTGGAAAATCACAGACTTCTCTCGTCGCAGACAGGATGCTGTGGCCGGTCGGGCACCCGCAATGTTCTCTCCAGGTGAGATGAAAAATATGGTTGTTACCCATCATGCATTTTAAAAGTCTTCTGTATCTTATGTTTGTAAAGTTTGGGTAAAAACATGAGCTGCGGCCATGTGATCTTAATGACCTTAACTCCTGGCATGTGGTTGAGGGTAATTCCACTTCACTACACCCATATTGTCCTTCAGGGAGTGAACAAGTCACTCCTATTCTCACATGATATAGTTTAGTAGGGCTGAAACAAATATTTAACTGAAACGAGTATCTGTGTCAATATTCATCCTCATATGATGAAGGGAAATGACACACACACACACACACACACACACACACACACACACACACACACACACACACACACACACACACACCGCAAAAAAAACAAATTACTCGTTACTTTGTGTGGAAAAAAGTTTCCCCTTTAACAATATGTATAAAAACATCCCCTGTAATCACACACTGACACATCAAGCTGTTAACATTTAATTTTTCCAAATATAAAAAAAGAACAAAAGGAAAATTAAAGTTATGTTAACTTTGAAAAACTCTAGTTCATGCATTTTTGTTCATACTTCTTAATACTGGAAGAGTTGTGTTTATTGTGTTAATTTGATAAAGTTGATTTGCTCAGTTAATAGTCTCTTACTTTTGTACGGTAATCAAAAACATTGATCTGAAACTAAATTCTGAGGAAGTTCTGTAAAAAGTTATTTATAAAAATATATAGTAATAAACCTCTGATCAACTCATCTCAATTTCAGGCTTGAATTAAAAACTTTGTAATAGTTTCACACACTTCCTGTTCAAGCACCACCCGCTTCAGGTTTAAGCCCCACCCACTCTAAGTACAGCTGTAGATACAGATAGTTTGTTAAAGGGATCCAAATAATAGTGCATTTGCTCATCCCTGGTTTTTCTTCTTACATTCTGGGTTCTTCTTTCTGTTCCTCGCAGCGTTTTACTCCAGCAAATACGGATACAAAATGTGTCTTAGACTGTATTTGAATGGCGACGGGACGGGGCGAGGAACACATCTTTCACTGTTCTTTGTGGTCATGAGGGGAAAGTGTGACGCACTGCTCAAATGGCCATTCAGTCAGAAGGTAAGAAGGCTTATAAAGGATCTTTTTTCCCCATTTTAAACCACAATAACAACAACAATAAAGGCATAAAACTAACACATGTTCCCCTCCCTTCTTCTCTTTTCTCAGGTGACCCTGATGCTTTTGGATCAGAACAACAGGGAGCACATTATTGATGCTTTCCGCCCTGATGTCACCTCCACCTCCTTTCAGCAGCCTATCAGTGAGATGAACATCGCCAGTGGCTGCCCACTCTTCTGTCCACTGGCTAAACTAGCTGGCAAAAGCCCGTATCTTAGAGATGATACAATTTTCATCAAGGCGATTGTAGACCTCACTGGCTTGTAGGGTGTGCACTGTGGAAGTTAACACCAAAGCTAAAATATATAAAATATATAACTTATAATTATTATAATATATCCATAATATATAATAATATATCTTAACTATACATGAGGAATGTCATCAAGATTTTGTCACATTATGAATGATGTAAACTGGTGTGTAAAATAACAATCATGCGGTGCCTCCTGAGTTGTTCCACACATCCATCTTTAGTGAATAAAAGAATTAGAAGAGCTACTGGATGGAGGCACCGCCATGTCATACCCGGGCGTTAATGCTTATCGTCCTGCAGGCTGTTAGCTTAGCACTAATACTTTTTTTAATGTTTGCTGTAATGGACACAAACTGCTATTTAAGTGCAAACTCGTGCCATCAAAGAAAGGCTTAGATTCTTGTGATCTTATTGATTAGAACCAATCTAACATAAAATCAGTCCCTCTGTGAGGCCGCAAACAAATGATGAAAGACACGGTCATGTCTTACTTGGTTCAAGAACAGCTTTCAGTTTTCGGTGGATATGCCGTGGACAAGCATTTTTAACATATTTTTTCAATAAGAGCTCTGGAGTTTAAGTAACATTAAAAGTTTCTGAGTAATTATCTCTCTCATGAGAAAAGTTATGCAAACATCTGTTATCCTAATGTGACTCTTTTGGCATTTCAGTGAAATCTTATAACTTATAAGTAAATCTTAGAACAAATATTTAAATGAAATACCTTGTTTATATGCTATGTACTATAATAATTACAACACTCCAGACTCAGCTTTGAATATATAGTCATTTTTTGCTTACTAAGTATTAACAGCTGCGATCCTGTGAACCCAAACTAACTGAGCAAGTTAGGTTGAAGACTTTTGCAAAAACTGGCCTTAAATTTACCACCAATACAAAACTTACAAGACTGGAGTTTAGTTTATAGCAAAAAATAGCAACTTACATTATTAAAAAAAATAACAAAAAAGCAAAGCAAAACATAACATAGTTATACCTTGTGATTAACTCAATCCCACTAGTACCTAAATATCTCATAACTGAAATCTACTATGTATAATCATACTTCTCTATATCATCTATAATATCTATTATTTCCAATTATAGTTTTCTTTTTACTTAAAAATACTTTGGTGTACTTTTGACTATAGTCATAAAATTATAACGTCTATCTATCATAATCATACCTACATTTTTTAAATAACATTTAGGGGGTTTAATGGTTGAAATATCAAAGAAAAAATTGCACTGATGAATGTCTTTAAAGCCTTTAAAATTTTATTTGGGATGAACTGGGGATATGGGACAACATAATTACTATTGACTCGAATATTACAGTTTGATTTAAGTGCTTAACAATTATATGTTACTTTATTGGGTTACTTGTAATTAGTCATTTAGCATGTTTTCTCCATTTGAATGAACTACTAGTCAAAATGTTCATACATTAACACATTATTAAAACGTACTTAGACAGTGGAAACCTTCACCTTTGTTGAAATAAACTGTACTTTAAATGAAAATTTTTCTGGATTTATATTTTATTTTAGTACTTATTTTAGTACAAGTACTTAATAAATTTACACTTACTGTTACTCAAGTGAGATTTTATGGAAAAAATTCCAGGGTGCCATGTTCACTGCTAGGTGGTGACATAAAACATGCCCATCTGCAGAAATACATATATCACTGCACAGGTTTTCATATTGTCGTTGCATGTTTTCATGAGAGTAAAGTGGAATAGAAGATAAATCTTTTAATCTATCAACAGTTGTGAGGATTTGCTGTTTCCTTTTGATTCATTTCCTAGAAAACACAACATGTTCTGGGTTTTTAATTCCTTGTGTACAAAACATGACATTTGAAGAACTTATATTAAAGGCTATTGTTCAGATGAGCTTTATTGTAAACAAACATGATGTGATGTCATATCTACACTGCCCATTGATTACATCAGCAGGTGGGCAAAAAATCCCCCAAAACCTTGGGTATCTTTTTATCACTGTTCACTCTGCTGATATTTATCGTGTGATGTTCTCAAAAATTAACATGTGATTTTGACAACTTTCCCCTTGTGGGCCACCTTAGGTGAATTCATCTTTTTTGAGATCTGGGGCACTCTTGTTTGCCTCTTTTGGTCCAGACCTTCGAATCTGCCCCCTCAACCTAGTTAATTTAACACTCAACAGATGAATTGAAATCAACTGTAACAAGTTAACGAGTCTGTCTGTCATCCAGCAAACTCTCTGACGTCACATTTCTGTATCAAAGAAGTTCATCGCCTGCCTTCAGCAACGGAAACTTCTGCAACTTCTGCAAAAATAAAACCACCCACCACCTACCACCTACCACCCACCACATCACTAAAAATGCTTTGTCAGGTGGTTCGTAACCTGGTTATTGTTGTTGTGCTGTTAACACGCATCTAGATCATTTGTACAGTCCCTTTCCTTCGTGTTGTTACAGGAAGTGTCTAAACTTTTTTTCAAAGAAATGACAGGGAACTCCTCTGATCTTACACTTAAAGGTTAGTCTAGTTCTCAGAAATAATTTAACAAACATGTGAAAACAGTTATGTGATGACTTCTGTTGTTCTGGGGGGACTTTTATCACATCTGATAAAAATTTTAAGGAAATCCTGCATATAAACTGGAACACTGTGGGCACTGTCAGGCAAGGTGGATCTAATGAAATCTTCAAATCTCATGGACAGCAAAGATTTAATTGCTATCGCAAAGTTCAGACAGTAAAAGTCAATGTGATAGTTCAGAGCTCTTTATATGAGGGTGGCAGAGGAAATAGGAATGATCGGTTTCATTATTACATATCCTTTCACCCTTAAACCTGACTGCATGACTCAGAATATGGTATCAAGGTTCAAGCCAAATGGGTACACCGAGCAAGTGATAGTGCTAAATGACTAGTCCTTACAAGACCAAGCTCTCAGTATAAGCCTATTAAACAAAAAAATAAGTCTACAGGCATTCTAGCAGCTCTGTAAAGCTGTTCTTGTTGACATGATCAGGGGATATGTACCATGTTCACCCTGATTAAGTTGATGTGTTAGCATGGTAACATTTACTAATTAGCACAAAAGTGAGGTAGAGTGTCATTCTAACCTAATTTGATTTAAGGTTAACCTTTGTTTCATTTTGTTATCTGTGTCTTAGTTTAGCAATCATAGAGTAGGGAAAGTCAAGTTAGTCAAGACTGATTACTGATTACATTAAACAAATACTTGGTCAGTGCCCTAAATTTTCTGGAAATCCATGCTAGCATGTTATTAGGTACAATTAAATGTATGATTTATTAGAATGTCTGAAACTTACATCTGAAATGGAAAGTATGTGAGGTGTACACTATTTCCCCAGAAAATGAAGGTGAAATGTCATTTTAAAAGTCGAAACTTTAGAATTTAACCGTAGCATTACGATAATGTTCAGCTTCAAATTAATTTAGCAGAATGTTACCACCAGTTTATCATCACACGGATCTATTCCAAGAAAATCATATGCAACACCTCTGAAACTGAAACCCTGAACCGACTCAACTTAAAACCGTTTCAGAGAAGCGTTGCACCGCTTCTGTTAACTGAAGTCGTAACCACACAGCTATGACCTTATTTCGATCACAAGTGAAAGGGTGCAAGCACATATGATATCAGACAGCATTAGTATATGGGGGACATCATTATACCTCTCTCTGTTCAAGAATGGTCTTTGCCTCGGGAGGGCCTTAAGAAAGCTACAAAAAGAAGTTGGAAAATGGACCCTGAGCTGTATTCCTCTTAGCTATACTCGCAAAACGTGGCTGGATGAGAGGGTCCTTCTGTTGGTCTGCCACATGATCCAGACTTAAATATCCCAACAACTTCTGCTGTTTTCATAAATTTTAATACAATTACTAAAATTTCTGGCTTCCAGAGGATAAATCATGCCTATGCCTGCAAACAACATGATGTTAGCTTTTCCATTTCGAGTTTGTTAGCATACTTGTGTTAACATTTAGCACAAAGTACCACTGCACCTTAATACAGAGCATTAGCACCACTGTTGACGAAAATGGCACAAATAAACAAAAAGTGAGGACAAAGCTTTTGCAAGTGGCCCATTTTTTAAACAAGTGTTTTGGACCGTTTATTAGTAGAAAAGAGTGTAAACCTGACACTTTTGCAGACATCTGGCCTTTCAGGGCATGCTTTTATTTCAGGGGACTATGAAAACAACATTAGAGGATAGAGGACATCATGAAAAAGATGGAGCTACAGTAAAAACAGTAATAGTTGTCAAAGGGAACCAAGCAGAAAGTTCACGACTTATTACACACATTTCAAAACATGGAAAATACTGTTTAATGGGTTTCAAAAGTCAGATGATGAACTGACTATTTCACACAAGTTTCGGTGAAAATGACATGCACAAACAACCAGACAATTAATGAAATGAGACAACCAAAAAAATCAAAACTGTTGTGTTTTATAATCAGTCAAAACTCCTATGATCTCCAACAGGGAATCTCCAAGGACACATAAACATCAACAAGGTAAAGTACCTGAAGCTTGTGTTGGTACAACAGCAACCACATGCAAAAAGTAATGGCTCATTTCTTATGTATTACTTTTTGTTTTATTTTGTTTTGATTTGTCACTTGGTTTTTGACAACCGTCCTGGAGAGAAAAAACTGAAGGACCTGTAAGAGGGCTAGAAGCATGATGGAAATTATAGAGGTAACCCGTTTACACAAAAACCTCTACAGTGTTGGGACGTAAAACAAAAATGCAGATGTGTGGATCCTTTTTACTTCTTAAGACTTGATATTGGTCTGCATGAAAATGACAAAGAATTGTGCAGTGTTGGTTTGTTCTTTTAAAACGATCCAATTACAACAAAGATACCATACAGTACTTTAAAGGTGTACTATAAATATATTTACGTTCTGTGACTCGAAATATCCAAATATCCATGTAATTGAAATTGTTCTTGCTCAAATTACATTATGCTTAAGAAAGCGGCCACTAATAACCTCATCAACTTCATAAGTATATACCCTGAAGGGGATATAAAGATTATAAAGTGATGTAACTGCTTGTTCTACAGTGTCTCGTGCACACTATCTAATAGGAAATAATATTTCTCAGAACGAATTCTGGACGATGATGGGGTGGTTTTTCTGTTTTAACAGACAGAAACAAATGGATAATAGTGCACTAACATTACCAAATATAATTAATACAGTCGGCCTTGTACTGTATTCCAAAGGGCTATTAAAAAGTATTACAAATTGTCCATATGTTGGAATTTCAACTTAGTGTGGGGATGTTCTGCGTTGAGACTTCTACAATTCATTCTGAAGTCAAAAATCCTCTTTGTGAAAATAAAGGGCGCAGCTTCGTGCTTCAAGTGACTCGAAGTGTTCCAATACAATTCCACATAATATTGGCCAAAATAATAATTAGCTACACAAACATTTTTTGCTCACAGTCATGCTTCATACTAATAATTCCTCATCAACATTTTTAGATTAAATTACTCAATGACACTACTTTAATTAGAATAGTGATCGATCATTTTTGGGGCACAAAATCAATAGGCTTGGATCTAATTAAAAACCAAGACAGCCTGCAATACATGCAGCTAAAAGCTGTCTTTCTTCATGGTTTCAGGTGAGTTTAGAATTCTCTGAAAAGAGGGTTTATGAGGTGTTCATTCTCATGACATCAAATAGAATTTTACATTTATAAGAAAACATAGTGTCTGATATAATTCCCAGTTACAGCATTTTGCCTCTAATGAGCAGAACATCACAGCTGCTTTAATTTACACACATGTACACACTAGGTCCAGACGCTCTGTGTCAGACCTGTGTGAACTTCACAGATAAAAAAAAGACCAAAAACTTCTCTTGAGGAACATGACTGGATGTCTGTATTGTGCGTTTCTTTTTGTGATTACTCTTCATATCACTTCTTTCAACAGCACAACAGAGTTTGTAGTGATTTCTGTCATTTGCTGGTGTTACGGCGCTCTCTTGTGTCTAGCCCTGAGTCACATAACGTCCTTCTCCCCGTCAGCTGAAGACAACAAGCAGTGCTATGTATCACAACACTGGGAGCTCAAGTAAAACCACTTGGTGTCACCACACTGAATATATACATGGAGTGTCTATGTAGATATATATATATATATATATTCAGTCACAGAGGAACAAGATCAAACTCTTCAAACTCTCCCTCCCACTAAAGTGTTTTCCAACCTTATTCATGGTTTTCCATTGACACTGCTGGCAGATGTTGAGTTCTTGTTGCGACTCAGCCAGGACGGCAGGAGGCTGCGGGACCTCGGCGGCCGGGCAGGGGCCTGCGCCAGGCGGACCATGCGTGGTGAACGCCACACCTTAATGGTAGAGTCATCGCTGGCTGACAGCAGCAGCTCCTGGTCAGCAGGGCTGAACGCCACTGAGTTCACCACGTCGTCGTGTGCCAGACGGGCCACACAGATGTTGTAGTGACGGTCCCAGATGTAACCGTGCTTGTCCTCTGCTCCACTACAGGTTAGGAGAGTGGAAAGGTAAATAAGTGAAATGTTCACGATGACATAATTCAGTATTGTTGTCAGAACATTTGCTTCATTGTGTTACGAAAAAAGCAGCAATAAAAAATCATTTTAAATAATAAATTGACAAGCTCCAAGAAGCCAAAGCAGACATCTTTAAATTGCTTGTTTTGCCCGACCAAGAGTACAAAATCCAAAAACATTGCTTTAGTCATTTTTATTTTGACTCAACAGCTTTGGAAGTCCCCAAACACTTCCACATAGAAGCATAGCAAATAACAAAACTTACCGTGCAGATCACATCATGGTTTGAAGTCTCAGATTGAATCATCAAAACGAAAGGTCAGGGTTTAATTAATGAATTGAAAAAAACCTATGGCCGTGATAAAGTTTCCTCTCTCTGTCTGCAGTCACCACCCTGTAGTCACGCTTCAAGTCCACAGCACCAT
Source organism: Acanthurus leucopareius (assembly GCA_029814765.1). Taxonomy (NCBI): domain Eukaryota; kingdom Metazoa; phylum Chordata; class Actinopteri; order Acanthuriformes; family Acanthuridae; genus Acanthurus; species Acanthurus leucopareius. The sequence goes on from JAQMCX010000027.1 coordinate 5,420,744, forward strand.
CTGATTAGTTACACATTACAAGTAAAAGCCTATCAACAGTGACGACTTCCGTGCCACGGACAGGCAGGTCCATATTTTATTGATGACAAGCCTTTTTTTTTTTCCAATCATTCAGAACAGAGCTACATCATTCCTTTGTCTGTCTGAAAGTAGCACTTCATTTCTATGTCCTTGTTTTTGTTTTGCTCCTAAATAAAACCATAAATTTGATATTTTTTACTGTTTCTCTAACATCTCGAGAGAGTAGGTGACACGGTATGTCAACACGGAAGTAGAGATATTATTAAAACATTAGCGGTCCCATTGCGGTAATAAATACTTCACCATCCCAGTGTCACTTCCCTCTTCATCTGTGACCACTGAAGGCCAGCATAAACAGATTTTCGGTGAGGGCTGCAAGTGTTAAAGTTGCATCTATTCTTGAAAAGCAGAAGATCTTTGGACACCAACCTGGCAACAAAATCCCTGCTGACATCGAGGAAGATAAAGAAGCACTCATCGTTAGGCGTGAAGGCTCTGTGAGCTCGCAGACTCCTTCTCTCCTCCCTCAAACTCTTTAGGTCGATGACGTGCAGGTCTATTTCTTCGGCAATAGGAGGAGGAGACATGGGGTCAGAGATCACGCAGCCAGCTGGCCAAGCCCGGCTATTCACATAAAGGTACCTTAACAATGAAAGGAAGGAAGGAAATTTTGAGTCATGAAAGCATATGGTGTCTGAAAGATTGATTCCCGTGTTGCACTGGCACACAGACACAGATATATGCTGGGTTTTATTGTTTGCTTTTTTTGTTTTTTTTGTATTTACCAAAACAGGGTCAAGACCTTCTTACCAGGCTTTATAAGTACTGAAAATACAGTTACAACATACTGTGATGCTACAATACGATTAGCAAGGTCTCTATGTTGCCAAAAACTTAAAAGCACATGATTACCTTAAACATAATTGAATATCGGATCATCAAATTTTCCATTAATTGGAACTGAGGAGCCCAACCCATTAAAAACAGCCTATGACAACAAGCACACAAAATTATGTGGACAGAGTTGTGTATGTGAGGCTACACAGTATATTTTCCACATTAAAGCATACTGAACATTTACATCATGTACTTACCTGTGGTCTGGAGAAAGGCCCATACCAATGATGTGTCCATGGATATCGATGACATGGTCGAGGGAATCAAAAAACTCCTCTGAACTCCGCTCTTCCCCGAGAACAGGACCACAAGTGGTCATCTGGTCAGGCTTGATCCGCTTTATACCTGGAAAGGGACAAAAACTGCCACATGAGAGGACATGTCTGACATCATGGTGTGTACTTTTGCTCATCTTTCCTGCATTATATTTGGATAACATCTGCATGCTTTAAAAGCAGTCTTACCTATCTGATGAGGTGAGTATGTAAGGCTACCGGTGGTGAAGAGTAAGTAAGTTTTGTCTTCTCCTTCACCAGGCTCACAGGGCTCAAACAGGCTCGGGTCAGGGGGTTTTGTGTGAGCTCTGCCCATCATCTGAGCCACCTGGGTCTCAATTTCCAGCTCCCTGGGCCCCACATTTTTTCGGCTCTAACAGGGAGGATGAAGCACAGAAAAGAGCCAGATTGAAGAATAATATTATATTAAAAATGGATAAAAATACCATAGTTTGACACCTAGCTTACCTGTAAAACATGCTCAAGGCCTGATATGGTAGGCTGAGGAAGGTGACTAGTGGGAAGGCCAAGATATTTTGTTTCCCTCTGGCATTCCTGACGCTCCTCCTCCTCCTCTTCTTCCTCGCTGCCAGAGGTTCCCAGGTCAAAGAGGAGAGGCTGGTGGTGGTGGTGTTGCTGCCCTTTCTGCCTTCGAGCCTGAGACTGAGCCTCATAGTCCAGCAGCAAGTCTGGGTTGTCATGACGTCGGCAGTGGGCCACCATCACTGTGCGGATGGTGCTGGCATTAATGTTCTGGATCTTGAAGAGGCGCTTGACTACGTTGACGTTCTCTGATTCAACATCCTGTTAGGGAAAAATAAGGGAATGATGATAGCATTTTAAAATGGTGTTTTTGGGTGTCAACTGTGATAGAACAAAGAAATCAAAATGTACACCACTGAGTAAATCTATGAAGATGTGGTGAAGAAAAAAATTTGAAAGATGTTGCACGTTTTGTACCACAAAAATATTCTGTCACACAATACAAGCCAAAAAGATTGTTACTGTGGGGACTTAATCTTCCCTTGAAAAAGAACGATTTTGACTGACATGCACTCAGTCTCACCTGGAAAGCTTTATTGAGCCAGAGCACAGAGCAGGACGTCATGTTGCCTATCCAGTGCAGGTTCCCGGAAATCAGGTGAGTCTCATTCAGCCAGCAGCCAAACACATCATAAGGCTTGTTCCTCACACGTGACAACAGCGTGTAATTGTCTGTAGTGTGTTAAGACGGGAAAACAGGTTATAAGCACCCACGACAACAAAGAGTAAAGCACAAACAAACTCTTATTAAGACATTTCATATCTCATAGATTAAAAGTTGCTATGACAGCTTCCAAAATTATCAGTCAGTTTTAGCAAAGCAGAGCATTGTACTTTTGATACAGAAAAGATTTAATGCAGGACTGTTGTACTAGTTGACATTAGTTTTTGCTTGGGATACCTAATAAACTGGCAATTAAGTGTATAAAGGCTGTGATGACATGACTTTAGTCATATAGACTGCTTAGGGGTTTTTTTTTTTCAGAATCGCAAGTGACAAAGTGGTCATTTAACAAAGACGATTATTTTGGAACTTATTGCATAATCACAGAGGCTACTTATACATATGTCATCTATATCAACCTACATCAACCCCCTTCACACTTAACTGTTATTCGTGTGTTTTGATCTCAGGGGGAGTTAACACATACTGCTGACACCTTAGTTTGTAGGAGAAAGACTCCCACATAAGATTATTGTGAAAATCAAAAATAACTTCTTAAAAAAAACATCAGGAAATGATGACACATGTGTGTAGTGGGATTTTTATGTTCTTTTTTTAGCTCCTACCTAGACTGATGACAGCAATTTCCCCAGATGAGGAGTGGTGTGGGCCCAGGTAGACACCAGATACAAGCAGCAGGGTGTCGTCAGCATTGAACTGGGAGAACTGTGTGTAGCCCCAGTTGAACTGCCGCATGCTGGAGCTGTGCACCAGCGAAATATTTCCATCTGGCCGCTCTGTATCCCATAGCTGCACACAAAGAGTTAAAAGACAGGTATTTGGAAAGAAGTGAGTGGAATAAGAAGGACAACGGCTACTGCTGTTACTTACATATTTAGATAATCAGAGGAGAAAATGATCTGAACACTATTGAATAACATGGAAATATAATAACTGAAAAGGAGAGCATCAGAGGCACCATCCTGATAACTAAACTGTTAGACACTTATCCTCTTACAACTGGTTCTGGCTGGAACTATTCACTTGTACATGTGACTGCAATGTCAATGGTACTGTGCTAAAAGGATATTGCTAATTTATCTTTAAGATTCATCTGTTAAAGTTTGCAGTTGGATAAAAAAACAAATGCTGAATACAATCAATTTACATGCTGGAAGAAAATAAGGAAAGAAAAGTTTGAGGATAAAATTAACCTCAAATGTATCTTTTCATGTCTACCTTAACAGTGCAGTCTTTGGAGCAGGAGGAGAACCGGTGACCCCTGTGAGAAAAAGCCAGGTGGAGCACTTGATCACTGTGCTCTCTCAGTGTCTGAACCTCCTCACAGGGGATGCAGTCAAACAGACGCCTGAACTCTCTGTACCATGACACAGCCGCTGCACAAACACAGATCAGGAGTTATTTAAAGCTGCAGATGGACTAAAAAACTATAAACAAATTTGTGTCTGTGTGCTGTAATACAATGAAATACTGTAATAGGATGCTCTGACTTCTTATGTTAACAAACAAATATAATTATTTACCTGGGTGTCTGGGTACAGAGCGTGGTATGCGGTAGTAGCTGTAGAACAACTCCCTCCAAAGGAACTCATCTCTGGAGACAGCCAGCCACTGTCTGCAGGTCAGACCAGCTCTCAGCACGGCATCATGGGGCAGACGCAGAAAGATTTCCAACACCAGGCTATCCGGCAGAACTGGGCCACACTCCATCCTAACATCCTGTTACCACACCCACATCACAGGTGCAAGGGCGTTAAGTTATCTAAAAGCAACTTCAACTCTGTAACAAATACAGTACAGGCAGCCTCTCTTATTTTACCTTGAGTAACTTCAAGGATGTTTAAATTATCTTATTCTATATTGTTCTGTATCAGTTTGTCACAACTTTTTCATATAAGTTAAAAAACATCATTAGGACTACATGTTCATGGTCAAATTAAAAATTACACACTTGGTCACACTTTTGTCAAATTAACTAAAAGCAAGAGTATTTCAGGCAAGACATTGACGATAGCAATGATAAAGACTAAATTTAGATTTAAGAATACACCATGGCTGCAGCAGTTATTAAACTGATGATAAATGTATTGTTTAATCAATAAGTCATCTGATAAATGCTCATCACATTTTCTCAGAACCCAAAGTAATACCATTAATTATTTTTTTTTGGTTGGTCCAATCAACAGTCATGAGGTATAAATATAGTGTACTGTTCTTCAATATCATTATAACAAAGAACAGCAGCATTCACTCATATTTAAGCAGCTGGAGTATTAAATATTTTGGCTGAAAAATTACTGAAACTGCAAAATGATTATTAGATCATCCAGTGATACATTTTTCTATGACTTTTTGAATTAAACAAATGTTGAATAAGAATATTATACATGCTAATTAGAATGAAATAATGTCATTTACATGAGAGTTCCCTAAAATCAGTCATCTTATTTTGTCCTGTGTACCCATAAATAACTTGAGGCCCCATCTTTACTGGGACTAATTTGAGACTGACAGCTGTGAGCTGTTATACTGGTGAGTGTTTCAATGCACAGACAGCAGGTCTGTGCGCAGCCATGCAGGTCTCCTGCTGTCAGAGCAGCTCATCAAAAACATCTTCATTATGTTTGACATGACAGTGCATCCAAAGTACTCCATTATGGACACTGTACCTTAAGGCTCGAAATTTTTTCTGAGATGTCAAAGAAAAAATAAGTGTGAGGGAGGGATTTATGACAAATGTACAAAAGCAAAGTGCTCTGCTGGAACAGAGCCATGTTAGCGTGGCATTTCCTCAATTACATCGAAAACAAAACCGTTCACCATTAAGAATTCGTAGTAACCTAACCTTATAAAAATCAATCAACACCCTTGTAGACTCTTGAGCAAATGAAAGCAGCTCTTCTTAGCAGAGTGAAGTCGACGTGTGAAGATGACCTAAAATGGAAATTTTTGTCACTGTACGTGAAACTCAAAACAAGTTACAGTGCTCACTGAAACCAGACTGTCAAGCCCTTATAATAACAACATAAGAAACATTGACTGGCTAAACATCTGATAACCGACGGACATTTCTTTATGTTCACAGGCCAAATCAGTTAACAGCTCAGTTTACAGCTTTGCTAGCCAGATATGTCTTTCAAGCTAACGTTGAGCTAGCTAACTTGTTAACAAGCCAGCTAGCCGTTAGCTAACATTTGTTTTCAACTTTTAGCTACATCTGACGAGATTTTTTTCTGCCAAGAAGCGGTTGCTTTTGTAGACCAATGCTTTGGTTACATCACTTTATCCGCTTGGCTTCGTGCAAAGTTGTTGACATAAACTGTGACCCACCTGCTGGATCAAAGTATGTTGGAGAGAAAATCAAGCGGCTAGCTACCGCTAACGGCTAGGCACAGAAAATTGACAACAATCCTCCATCAGCGGTGAATCTGAAACCAGACTCGACTAGCAGAGCAAAAGCATCATCTGCAAGACCAACTCAATCGATTTCATATGTACAACTAATGCAAGAAGAAATTTCCTGTTTTGTGAATTAATTAGACTTTTTTTGTAGAAGCCGCATTTTTTTCCTCATTATTATTTCGCTTTTTTTCTTGAAAAATTATCCTAATTTTTTAAAGATCTTAAAATGATCGAAAGCCTTTCTTATTTATTTTCAGGGAGAATATCTTATTTTATTCACCATTTTCATATAAAAGAAGTAAAAATACAATTATACAAGAAGGGAAAAATACAAAATGGTATTATTTTGCTGTTCAGCTGTGTGGTTGCTCTAACCATTCACTTACATTTTTTTCTTTCTTTTCTTTTTCTTTTCTTTTTCTTCCGCACCCTGCTGTAATGCTTTTAATGTTTTATGTAAAGCACTTTGAATTGTCTTGTACATGAAATGTGCTATACAAATAAACTTGCCTTGCCTTGCCTTGCCTTGCCTTGCCATGCCTTGCCTTGCCTTGCCTTACATCATAGCATCAGTGAGTGGAGGACAGTCTGTACAGTCTCCGTGACAGAGAATTGCTGTGTCATTGGCTGGTTTTGTCACTGCACACATCAATACACTAACCACATGAAAACAGATGCGCTACACTGTGAGTTTAATCCTGAGAGAAAACACTGAAGTGGAAAAATGTTGTGACTACTATTCTCTGGTAAGTATAAAAATTCTTGAGACACATTTGTGACACATTTATAGCATGGTTTATATTAGACGAATTTGTAGCTACCAGGCTTTAGAAATAGAAAATAATTACATATTTTTCCCTTAGACCATCTTTATTGTGTCACTGTGCCATGAACCAAACTTTATTGAAGTTAAGACTTAAAACATAAACGCATGGCAGGATCTACAGTAGGATTGTGTATGGAAAGGAACAAATGAAACCTGATGGGGGTGGGATCAGGTTACCTGTCACAACATTATCTCAGCAAGCAAAGCATGGCTGATACTACAAACAGATAAACTCCTGTCTGCTTCACGTTTTCCTCCTCTAGCACTACGTAATGTCGCTGAGTGGATAGTTTCTTGCTGTGGCTCCTCAAAGAAGGACAGGACAGCACCAGAATGACTATACCAGTGTAAAGGTGCTGCCTGTGGGTGATATGGTACCATTTTGAAATAATGATATGCATTGTTGTGACGGTTTAAACTGTCTGGTTTTTCTCCCCCTGCAGGGCGGAAAGTGTGGACAGTCTCTAGTGATGAAACAACATCAAGTTTCCACCAAATCCACCCTAAGTGGACAGAAGAGATGCCTACATTTCATCTTAATTGTCTCTAAGCCATTTTTTTTAAATGCAGCACATCATTCTGTAGGTGCTCTGTAACTGTTATAATGATGACTTGTCTGAAAACTCCTCGTTGGGAAGCTGGATAAAGTCTGACAGCTGACAAGTACAGCAGTGGCTCAGAAGTTACTAACATAATACTGTATGTACCAACCATTTTTATAAGGTAGAAACGCAATGTTGTCAGCAAATAAATGGTTGCTAAGATTATGTCATCGTCTGTGTCATTAAAGTGCCCTTACAATGTTTGTCCAGTAGAGGCCCACTTTTCCCTTAAGAGATTTTCTTTTTCTAAGTGTTTGGCGCCATTGAGTGGATGGAAAAAGAACTGCAGGATACAATTACTTTCTAACTGAAAAAAGGAAATTGCTTCATTAATTACTAAGATAAAGAATAACCAATGATAACAGATTTTATTTGAAAGAGAGTTTATCTAATAGATGGTCAATTATTAACAACCTAGAGCACATACAAAGTATGAGATGTAAGCACATTCTTCCTCTTTGAGATGCATAAAATGCACTTTTAGGTCCACAGAGAGAAACTGTCTTTGGCCTATCCAGCTGTTCATTAAAACATCAGAACATACACCCTCACATACACCACATTGCAAAGAGCTTCAATAGGCTACATTTAAAAAAATATGAAACCGAAAAAAAAGCTTTAAAAGCAAAGAGTCCAACTGAATCTCTGTATATAAACTTCTTTTACACAGGAGCTGAGTACACAGAGGACAAATTGCCTGTCTCAATAATACACACGAACAGGAAAATACACTCACACTTACAACACTGACATCTCTGAATGAACTTATTGCACCTTTACACAGCACCTGCTGTTTGTAGACTTTGATGTGAAACCAGAGCAACCAGAGGAAATCACAGCAGACACCAAAAGATCAAGCTAACTCCTCACAGACCTTTAAAAGGCCAGCAGGTTCAAACCCTGCATGTGAGGCACCAGACCACTGAGACAATGAAACTTGAAATGTGTACTGATTTACCAGGTCTCTGGTAACTGTCATGCTTAACAGGAGAGGCACATGCTTTTTCTCAGCACTGAGAATTTGATTTGGCAAATTAATCTTGAATGATTACCAAAATAGTTGGTTGATTAAATACACAAAATCTCTGTTGCTCAGCTAAAGCTTACAATGCGTTTTAGCGTTCGTCTCCTTCTTTTTCTTGTCAAAAAAGTAGTTTATACTTACCTGTTTTGCATTTTAGCCCTTCTGCCACCTGCCTAATGTGTACTGGGATATAGATAAAACCCAGAGGACCAGCAGCTTAGAAAATGTATGGAAGTTTTATTTATTAAGTCACATAAAACTGGTCATCAGTATAACTTTTATTCAATGATTTCACTTCTTAAAACTGACAGTCTGACTGATGACCAACAATAACAAGCTGTGAAGTTGTTTGGCCAAGTGTATATTTATGTTTTCAGTGACAGAAGTGTTTGAGTAATTGATTCTTAGTCAGATGTCCTATTTTAAATGAAATCTTTAAAAAAAACTTAATTCTGTTTAATGCTCAGTAAATTAGCTAAGATTATGAAATTGAAATAGCTTAAAGAAGTTACAAATTTCTGACTCTGTTGTCCATTTTTGTCTAGATTTTACTCTTCAAAGAAAAGGTTTTGAAATTAACCGTATACTTGACAGCACATAAAACAACTAAATTCTCTTTTGCATTTGATAGATCAACTTACACATAGAAACACTATCACTTTCTGCCGCAAAAAAAAAAATTGTTAAGGTTTTAAAGTGTCAACTGAGCAGCAAGTGTCCTGACACAAGAAGGACCCCCCAGTGTAATTTCATATCATATTTATTTAGAATAAAAGAAAGCACAAATGTATTTACATTCACATGTACAGTAACATACAATACAACTTTACAGTTACACAATATTATAGTACACAGTCTGTGCAAGGTTAAAGTGACAATTTCAGGTGACAGCGTGGAATGATGCAGCTGAAACAACGTACACTCGCAGCCACGTCCTTTAATTTCTACTTACTGGATACAAATCTCCGGCAGTTGTTTGAAGGTACTTTTCCCCTGAGCTGGTGAGGATGTGATGCAAAATAAATTTGATGGGAAAATGTAGAAAAAATAGTCTCACATTTGTAGTGATATGTGACACTTATTAATGTCTGAACGTTATACAGAGAAGCATTAATAGCAAACTATTTTTGAATTCTTAAGTTGTTTCTTAGCATGTTTCAGCTTTCCAAAATACAATCATCAAGACATCTTTCTTCTGGAATTTTGATCACATTATAACCAAAGAAATGAGCGATACAAATAAGGCAACGAATTTGAATGTCTTTGTGAGATGTTTTACTATCACATCAACTCTTGTATTTCCTCACAGAGGGCCTGTCTCATCAGGGTCTCCTGTCTATACAGCTATAATCTAAAGTGCAACGTTGCTCTCGCGTGACTGTCCCGTTTTGTTTCTGTCATCATAGCACCATGGTGGGAATGTGATGCACCAGGGGCATCTGATGCTGGTGGGGTATGGCCGTCATCTGTGGAGGAGGAGGGGACACTTGAGACGGTGCTTCGACGGCGTGCGTCACCGGTTTGTGCCGCGCGCTCTTCTGGTGCGCCCTGAGGCCCGCCAGCTGCGAGTAGGCGCTCTGACAGACGTGACACTTGTAGGGCCGCTCGCCGGTGTGCAGGCGGACGTGGTTTCTCAGCGTGGACGACTGGCTAAAGCGACGGTTGCAAAAGCGGCAGACGAAGGGCTTGTCCAGAGTGTGGATGCGCATGTGGGAGCGCAGGTTACTGCGGGAGTTGAAGCCGCGGTGGCAAATGACGCAGCGCATCCGACCGGCGGTGATAGACGCGGGGGGAGAGCAAGAGGAAGGGCCTTCACAGGGGTGGGTGTCATCTGTTAGAGGAAAAAAAGAGGGGGGAGATGAGTCCAAAGCTTTTAAAGTTTTAACTAAGATTTGCAGTTTAATAAGATTGAGGGTGTTGCCCAGATTTTTTATCTGAGGGGTTTTTTTTCACCCAAACACAATGCCATGTCATGTAATGACCATTACCCTCACAGATCATATCAGCATATCGAAACGGACCAGATATTGATCCGTTAAATGACTCACCATTCCTGTTTTTCTTCTGCTGTTCTTCTTCTGTTCCCGGAACTCCAGGGATTCCCAGGAATGTGTTGTGAGTGTTTCCATACCAGACAAGAAGCTCCTGGTCAGGCGGAATGGTCTAAAGAAGGAAGGGGCGAAGATGAGCTAATCAATACATGAACACATATTCAACTCTCATTTTGACCAGCAGGTGGTGTTGTTTTAAAGGAGTCATACATTCTCTGTTGTCCTCTGAGTCCCATTAAAATAGAGAGACCAGTTCACGTTTACAGTCGGCCAGTTTTGCAAGCTGAACAGAGATAAACTCAATATAATTCTCACCTCCACCGCCTTGTAGAAGATGCTGCTGCCGATCTGCACCACCTCCAGGTTTTGCTCCTGTTCGTTCCGGGCGCACTTTATGTAAGTCATCCAGCTGCGCTGGTCCTCCTGGCTGGCATCAATGAAGTAGCGCACTGTGCCGTCTTCATTGAACACCTGAGCGCACACAAAGGCAACATTGTGAATATTGTAAAGTAAAGGAAGGAAGGAAGTTAAAAAACACTGACTCAGGGGGTCAGGTCTCTGGATAAACGGGGCCACGTGGGTTGTACAGCATGACATAATCAACAAAATTAAAGTCCCCACAGATTATTTTCTCCCCTGCAGACTGAAAAAATGAAGTCAATTAAGTGTCGGCTCACCTCCCACATGAGGTTGTTATTCTTGAGCAGGTCCACGTGCTCAGGAGACAGGACTCTCCCGGTGAAAGGGCCCATCTCGGTTCCTGCTTTGATCCAAGTTTTTGAGAAGATACCCAGACCTTCCCCAGGGATTGAGCTCTGGGCGATGATCACCTCACTGGGCAACACCAAGCTGGAGAGCTTCTGCACCTCTGCAAATGTGAGAGAGGAAATGTGAGCGCATAAAAAAAAAAATACTTACTGTAGCTGAGTAATATTAAGACTGAGCATCTGTGTCTTCAAAAAGACTTCTAAAAGTGTTTGTAAAATTGCACAAATATTATTTTTAATAAAAAAGCATAAATCTTGTGGTCAAAGAGTTGTTGCCAAAGCGCCTCATGAAGCCGGATTGTTGGAAAAGTCCTGAGAGCGGCAAATGGACTGGATCTCATTTTAGTCACGAAATATTAAGCTACACCTTATCCTCCGTTTAATTCGATTATCTGCTTGAATTGAAAGTTTTTGTTGTGCAGAGAAACCCCTTCGGAAAGCATTTTCATCCGCATCAAAAAGAGAAAAAAGAAAAAAAAAATCTTGCGCTTCTTTAATGTCAGAATCAAAGATTTTTTTTTTTTTATTTGAGGCTACGATAAAAAGCCCAGCCGAATAGAGGTTAAATGGTCGTCTTTTGCCCAGGGTCCAGCAATTTGTCATGCTTCAGATGTGATATTCATTAAAGTTTACTGGAAAAGAAACGGCTAATTCCAAATTCATTATCCTTTTAAGAACTTTGTAGCAATAAATTTGCGCTGAATGAAACGAGGACTTGTTTAAAAGACTCAGGAATTTCTGCAACAAAAAAATGGAAAGGCGATTAGATGGTTGACATGCAATGAATAGCATTAGATTTAGCCTTCACGGTGCATTATGCGAGGAACAGCAAATCTTTTAAGGAGAGAGAAAGAGAAAAGCTCCGGAGCCCCATAGCTGCCAAGAGAGGAAAAGAGACTGTCCGGAGATTGATGAATGCGGGATAAAAACCCGGGACATCTCAAAGAAAGGGAACCTTTCTCTCCTCGAGGTTTAAGTGGAAACTTTCCCAGGTCAAGCACAAAGTTAACCAAATGAATTTAATGCCCTGCGTCTTTCAATCAGCGGCAGTTACACGCCTAACAAGCCTCTAAACGCGAGGTCTCAAAGCTCCGGAGGGTTAATGCGTTAAATGGGTCGAAATAAAAGCAGCAAAACGAGGAAAAATACAGAAAACAGTAACACGTTAGTCACAGAAACTTTGTGAAATAAATGTTTAAGAAGGACAGAGAAAGTTTGTTTGGGGTTTTTATTGGGCACCATGTGGGATCTTGTAGAAATTAGCTTTATGAACTGCATGATATTTGAATAAAATAGCAAACCCAATAATAATCTAAACATCTACACGAATAGGAATATGATCAGAAACACATTCCTCATAAAAAAAAAATATTAATTTAACCGAAATTTTAATCAAATCATGATTTTTTACTTCCACTGTTTTATTAAACTAAAATTAAATGTTCAAATTTTTACTAAAAACACACAACAAAACAAAAATAAAAAAGTTATAACATGCAGAACACACACAACACAATGATACGACAGTCAGGGTTTAAATGAAATGAAATATTCCGGTAATAAATCAGCATGTGAACTCACCTCCAGCGAAGGACTGAGCCAGCACCTCGGCGGTGAACGCGGTCTTGGGGCTGCCGCTCTGCCGCTCCTCCGCCAGGTGTTCGCCCAGCACGTTTCTCCACCTGCCGTACAAGAAGCTGTGCAGGATGTCCGAGGTGATCACGTCTGACAGCGAGCGGCTCGGACACTTAAATCCAGACTTGAGAGCCAACGCGTCGGCAGGTAGCACGGAGCCCATGTTGCAAGACGCCAACAAAACAAAAAAAAACCAAACAAAAAAACAAAAAAAAGAGAAAACCGTGTAAGGAAAACTGCGTTACAGCTGCAAATGAAGCGATAAAAAAAGCAGAAGAAGGAGAGGAAAAGAAAGAGCTGCTCCTCGGTCCGTCCTTCTGCTCCAAGCTGCCTGTGCGTATAAGCAGAAGCTGCCCTGCCTGGCTGTGAGGGTCTCTTTATATAAGTGGCTGGTGTGACCCCTGTCTAATTACTTATTAATGACACACCCCTCACCGCGTGGACCTGCCTGCTGCACCGTAACCAGCCACAAGAGCCATTAAAACACACTGTGCACTAAGAGAGAAAGAAAGAAAGAAAGAAAGAAAGAAAGAGTTGATGAAAGTTTATTTTAGTTGCCTAATTATCTGCACGCAAAGCTGGACATTAAATTCATTTTTTAAGTACAGCTGAACATGAACGCCGATTGACAACAAACACATTTTAAAAGGGTTTTAGGAACGAAATTTTTCAAATTAAAAGTCTGAGGCGCTCAGAATGGTGCTGCAAATGCAATTTTTTGCGCAAATTATCTAATTAATAGACTGCACTTTAAAGTACACAGACATAGGCCTATACATAAATAAAATAGTGCATAATTAAAATAATGCAAAAAACGTTTTATAAAAAATACAAGAAAAACATTTATGTGCGTTTAAGTGACAAACGGAGTATTTCCGTGCACAGAAGTGGGTCAGTGAGTCTGGGAGTTGTTCGCACATTTTTTTCTCAGGCATTTCGTATTCATGCCGCGGTAATATTATTTTTTTGTGCGCAGTTTAGCGCGGGAATGACAAGAATGGAAACAAGCTCGACGTGGCTGTGTTTTTTTTTTTTTTTTACAGCATTGTTCGCATGCAAAAAATGCAAAGCTGCTTTGACGTGGTTCACTTTTTCAAGCCCTTGTTGAGGTAAGCGGTTTAATATTCATGGATGTTCGGAGCCCCCTCGGTATTGTGACAACGTTTAGATGAGTATATACGAGCCTTTTCTTCTCTATAGTCACAGTTCTCTGTGTTTTTTCCTCTCTTGCCTATTTTTCGGGCTTGATGGACTGGGGCTAAATGGGCAGTTTTCCTTCTTTTCCAGCAGAGAGGACATCTTTATTCCATCCCCGGCTCACAGGTTTCCTATTCAGCTCCCCTCCAAGTAATGTCAGGGCCCTGAAAAGTGCTGCAAATCAATCTTTCATGGTGTTTTGAGGGCAATTTGACATCCATGCACTCCTCTTTTCACTCCAACAACTACAAGGGGATTGTCCGAAAAAATGGGCAAGTTGTGCTCTCTCTCTTTCTCTCTCTCCCCCTCTCTCTCTCTCTCTCCGGACGAATATGGCAATGTAATGAGAAAAGAAGATATGGCAACTAAATACAATAGCGGAGTTTTTTGGGGGTTTTTTTGAGCTGCGGAGATAGTGAAAAGGCAAGGTGAGTGACAGGGCACGAAAAAAGATTACTGTGAAACAGCTGCTTTTTATGAGCGGGCCCCTCCTACATTTGTCTCCTTTTTCCCAGATGAAATTTCTCTGCTCTTTCAATGGGATTCTTTCTCATCTAGATTGATTTACATTTATAGCATTCATCACACAAATCCGAGGTAAATGGCGGGGACAGGGGGGTGGGGCCGCTTCTTTATTAAAGAGGAATTAAATGAATTGAATTGGGGTAACGCATGGATTTGATTTGCTTATTTATGCATTAACCTATGGCATTATCTGGAGCTGGTAAAGCCGCGGGCATGTCAGCAATAGCAAATCATCCTGCTTAGCTGTTCCATTGTAAAACAATTTAAGCTATTATTCTGTCCATTTAAAGCTTATCAATTTAATGTGGATGATTGACAATTATTGCACAAAGAATGCGGTAAGTGTTTTATTTCAAAGAGCTGGTGGGAAACCTATCAAAGAAAAGCATTTGTTTGTGGATAAATAGCGGAGTTTACGCTTATCAGAGGAGAAACCACCAGCCTGAAGAGAAAGAGATGAATTGGACTCCATCACGATAAAACACATGTGAACACTGCAGCTTAAATGGCAGAATAAATGGAAGTAAATTATGAAATACGGTAAAAAAATAAATAAATAAAAATAAAAATTTTGACTTGAAAAATTGTAGTTAAACATAAATAGTTTGGTACTTAAAAATAAGAATTTATCCAACAAAAAACGATGATGTATCTTGCTAAAAAGTGTATATTCTCATTAAAACATGTTCAGTGTCTCAGATTTCAGGCCTGCTGCAGGGAAAACACACACACACACACACACACTCACACACACACACTTCTGCAAACTGCTGTCGTCCAAGCAGCTGGGGGGAAAGAGTGCGGGGTCTCCGGGGATCCTCCGCAGGGTCATTAAAAACAGATTAAGGTAGCTGCCACAGTGTGGAGGATACTGAAGATCAGCTCATCTGTTGCAAAGGTGAGAGAGGTGCAGCCCCTTCCCCCGTAAAAGAGCTTTTATTTTCTCCCCCCCTCCTCTCTCCTGTTGGACAGGACAGGGGGATTGAGGACACCTGCTTGATGTGTGTGTGTGTGTCTGAGTGTGTCTACATTCATTTGCACAGCAAGGAAAACTGTTGTTTAGTTCATTCATGGCTGAAACGTTAAATTGAAAAAGTTCTCAACCATTTAAACAATTTATAAAACTTTATAATCCAGTTTACTGGAAAAACATCACACTTTTAATGCTTCAGAATTACTGTTTTTCTTCCAACGGGGTGAAAAGTAATTAAGTACATTCATATAAGTAGTGTACTTAGTTTTCTTGAGTAACTTATTTTTATGCCATTATATCATTTTAATTCACTCAGCTACATCTTAATAACATTTATCTGACATCTTAATTTAAATTATTTATACAATATATAATAAACTAATAAATTATGGTGCAATGTTTGAGCTTAAGCTGCCTTTGCCACTGCAACTTAATGATGGGCCTACAAATTAATGCATCAATATTTATAGTACTAAATAAAATCTGCATTATAAGAATACTTATAGTACTTCAAGTTTATTTTGATGCTAATATTTTGTTCTTTAACTTAAGTTAACTTTCAAATTCATGACTCTTATTGTAACAGTGTTTCTGTGGTATCACTTCTTCTACCAGAACATTGCAGTACTTTTGCTGTAAGTGCAGAAAATTACAGCAGATCAGTGAGGCTCAAATAAACATGCACTCAATGCTACAAAGAGGATTTTTTCAGGAGTGATGCAGTGAAAGGGCCTTGCGTGGTGGAATAAATACACAGAACGTCTGAAGTAGAACTAAAAATACCACATATACTTCATCACAATTAAACAACTGGCATTTAAAAGTAAAGAGGTACTATCACATATATGTATTTAAGGTCATGAAATTAAAGTATTCCTATGCACAATGGCTCCTTTCATCAAGTTATATTATTCTATTGCTGCTGGTGCCTTTAATCATGAATTGTATTTGAATCTTGATCAAGATGAGGATTGTTTAATCTGCTTGCTGTTATATAGTTTGTAAGACATTTTTCAAGGGAAGCTGTCAAAAAATTTAGTTGAGCAAATAGTACAATATTTGCCTTAGAAAGTAATAAAAAGTATAGTATTTGAATAAATGCAGTCTTCTTTATATGACTGGAAACAACACACAGCTGCAGAAACTGCAGTACTTCCATTTACATGAAACTTAGTTTGAATACTGAAGACAAATAAACAAAAAGAGGACAATCAAACTGGTTTTATTTCCCTGCAACATCTTTTTAAATGTATTTCTTTTGTTGCAGTTGAGAGTTTTTGAGATGTTAGGTCATTTTTGAAGTCACAGATTGTTTTCTTCGTAAGTGCTTTACAATCTGTAAAGCTCACTGAACCTTAGTACTTTTCTCCTCAAAGTGAAAGTTCACATGCTGCAACATGAAATCACCCCTGAAAGAAAAAAAAAAAGTGTCAAAGAATGGCCTTTATTAAACATAGCCGAGCCTCTCAACCCCAGTCTGCGGATGATCCAGGAACAACTAAATTATTAGGCAGCCACAAAGGACCACCAGGTCAGAAGTGTCCTCAGGGATAGCGCCTCTCAAAAAGGGAAGAGGATCAAAATCAAGGGCTGGATTTGGAAACAGCTGCACCGCATCAATGCAGGGGCTGGTATGGGGCCTTGCAGGGTCCACCGTGGCGGGTGTCCCCCTGCTGAGTGCAAAGATGTGCAGTGACAAAGCTGGAGGGGCTCGGGAGGGGGTGTGGAGGAACATCTCACTGGACAGGAGCTCGAGGAGTGATGAGCTGCTGCTGCTGCCGGTGAACAGTTAACATTTGCAAGGAGGGAGAGGAAGGTAACGTTAAGTGGATTGTTTAGGGAGTGACGAGACATAGAAGCACAGGAAAACTGCAGGGTTTGAAATTTCATGTAGCACAGTTTTCTGAGAAACAAATACTGCAGAGGCCAAAACGTAAAGGATGAACCACCTGTCTGTTTGAGCGGACCGACCACAGTGAACACACCTGAAACCACAAGAGACTGGTCCAGATACTGATGCTGTTCCAGATGGATGTAGAAGTCTGTTGTTAAAGATAGAAATTAGACCAACACTCCATAAAAATTTGATGAAAAAAAAGAGAAAATGTGACCAAGGGAAATGTATGGGTTGTCTGACTTAAACAACATATTTTCTTTTCTTCTTTTACATAAAGATACCAAAATTTTAAATTCAAACAGCTGGTGGATTTAAGACTAAAACCTTTCCATCAAAATAAAGTAGCACGACATCTTATTTCATTCTGAAAATCAGTAACAATTATTTTCTCTTTTCCTGAAAACATTTCACAAAATGTATGGGGCTCATTTACAACTATTAAGCTCTCAAGATGAGATAATTCGTATTGAGACAAATTTACCAACAGATGTATCTTCATAGGTAATTAAAAGTTAATTCAAACTGACTGGAAAGTGTGGAAAAGTGTTGCCGTTAACATTAAGAATTAACAATATCATTACTCAACCACAAGAGAGGCTTGCGGAAAATTTATTTGAGTTTGAGAACTGGCAGTGGACTATAGAAAATATATATATTTTCTGCTTATAAAACATGAAAACATACAGTTGACCTATATATTCTCCATGTATCACCTGTTAGTATATACACAACAGAGCTCTCAAGGTTTCTTAGTATAAGAATACAACAAAAGACATCCAAGTGTTTATAATAAGGTCATCAAACAGAAAATCAGCTTAACAAGTACACAATAAAGGTAGTCTGGATGTTTTTAATACATGGTTAACTGTACACATAAAGAAAAAAAACAAACACCATAATTAGACATTTTGAAATTATATCCCTTTTCATTAAGAAATGACGTTAATACCATAATCATTTTTCCATAATGATGCATCATTTATACCATTTATATTAGATCACACAAAGAAATAAAAAATTAATTAAAAAGTTATTAGCATTGGACTGAGTCCAACGTCCCACAGACTCCAGAGCGAGGACTCAGTGGGGCGTTAGCGAACTGGGAGGTACCAAATAAGACAAGTTTTTGATCATAATACTTAAAACATAAAACTACTACATTAATTATTACACAGGTAGAAGTATAGAGGCTTAGCAGTCTTGAATAGTTCATGTACAGAACATACACAAAAATCTACCACTTCTTATTTTTCTTCATAACAAGATGCAACATCAAATTTCAAATCACACATTCACAATCTTTGAACATTTTCAGTATGAAAACAACAGAAAAAGAGGGACAATTTTCCTGTAAAACTGATCACAGGAAAAAAATATTTTTTTTTATATAAGTATATATATATGAAACATATATATTTTAAATTAACAGTCAAATATATGAGCATATATACATAGTTTTACAAGGTAGCAAAGGCAAAAAAGCTATTTGCAACATCCCCCTCAATCCTATCATATCAGATAATGGTAATAAATTATCCATGACATTTTCATTTGAAGAAAGAAAAAAAAACATCTTAAAACTACAAGTTAAAAGTCTGTCAAAATATTAGAGAACCCATCTTTGTTTCAAAAGAGAAATAAGATATTGCACCTTTTTTTTTTTTTTAAACCAGAGTACAATAAAATGACAATGAAAAACAGCATACAATGCACAACAACAGGAATTAAATTAGAACTATTGCCACTGGCTGACAGTAATCCTTATTTTTAAGCCTTGTAACAAAAATACATTTCCTGTAACAAAACATCACAGTTTCATTTCACTGAATTATGTAAAAGGAAAACATTTCAACACGCTCTTTTAAACATCTTATGACATATGACAAACAGTATTCAAGACTGCTAAGCACAAAACCATGGTTTCATTTCAACAAAACTAGAAAAAATAGATCATATTGCCGTTTGAAATGTTACAACTTTTGGATTCGTTTTGGCGGTACAATCTGAGTCAAAGACAGGAAAATATAGAAAAACAAAACAGTTCTCCAAAAAGGGATCCCAGATACTGTCTATCCAAAATAACAGTGTACACAAGCATTTAGTAACAAATAAATGTTCCTGATTTTAGAAATATTACTTTATCATATAAGTCATTCTACATCTAGTGTTTCTCACTAAGAAAAAGTCTTCAAGGCGTTGCAAATCTAGAACCCCCCTCTGTTAAAAAAGGGTTGTTTTCATCCTTTCAGTGATTCAAGTCTTTCACCTGGGCGTCTTCTCTAATGATCCTGCAGGGAAAAATTTAAAAAAATACTTATTTGTTAATTGTCATAATATTTACCCACATCACAGCTGAATTCAGTTGGAGATTTGTTTGGAGTTTTAAGACAGAGTCAGACTTTCCTTATTGTCAACACATTTCATGAAAAGACCAGAAGCAACAATAAATTCATTCCACAAGTATTTTCCTCATTACAATAAACAGGGGTCTATAATTAAGACCGTATTTATGTTAGCAGGATGCATGTGATAGTGACTAAGTACAAAACAAATGTGTATTAATACATAGCTATAAATAGCCCCTGGCAAATCCACTTATTAGGGCTCAAACAATCATCAATTTCAGTAATCATTAATCTTTTAGTACATGTATGTTTTTTTTTAATCAAAAAAAAAAAAAAATCAGAAAATATTCAATGTTTCCACTACAATTTCGCAGACTGGAAAGTCATGATCAGATTTTGGCCAAAACTCAAAGATAATCAATTTACTGTAATCAGTGTGGGCTGACTATGAAAGTCAGGCTATGGAATCGGTTTTGATCTTTCTATGGCATTTTTTGATATCAAAAAAATGTCACCTGCATCCTGACAGATCAATACTTAGAAACACTAATGAAGCTGCTGCTTCTCACCTGAAGGCCCGGGGCTTGTGTCTGCTGTGCGCCCTGGTTAAAGTAGGCCATCGGCTGTCTGTAGAAGTCAACCCAGGCGCTGTAGTCAGGATTAGAGGTCTGCTGAGATCCAGGACCAGCTGTCTGGCCTGGAAAATAAACAACAGTGAGGGAAAAATTGAGCTACATGTGCAGGTTAGAGCTAAAACTCCTCTTTAAACCTCTTTTTGTTATAATAATAAGATGCATCTACATGAACTCACCCCAAGCTTTGTTGTATTCAGGAGCAGTGCTCTGGGCTTGGTTTTGCTGACCTGTAAACAAACAGAACTGGTTGAAACATTTAACAGCTCCTATACGAGAACTATCTTTTAAAAATGTGCAAGTTTCAACTGAGTTTCTTTTTAATTCAAATATTAATTACAGCTTTTCCCCTCTAACAGTTTTAATGATTAGGGCTGAAGTCTGAGGTTACGAGCAGGATTTATGCTCATTATCTTTACGATGTGGTGGCTAAATGCAGGGCAAAATCAGGCTTCAGTGAGCAAACAGCAAAGTGTACATTAAAGAAAAGGAGACTCAAGCTTATAAAATGAGCGTTAAATTGACGTTAAAACAAAATATCCTTTTCTTTGAGTGACACTTGCCTAGCTTTTTATAATACTGCTCCCAGTCCATCTGGCCCGTCTGGGATCCATTGTGACCTGAAACCAGACACAGATAACACCACCAGATTTACTGAATGTAGGCTTTGCTTTTCTCCCTTTTTCACCTTCTGCAATTCTGTTTCCAAATGTTTTCAATCGACAACAGATTTAAAAATCTGTCCGCACCGGAAAGAGGTGGTTAGCCGCAGGGAATGTAACCAGCTCATCCCAGCCTGCACAAGACTTTGGAAGCACAGCCAGGCTAGTTTTATCACAGATGAAAAGAATTCAGGGGTGAAACTTTCTATATTCTTTTGTTCCCTCATCGGGTCAGACGCTGACTACAATTGTCTAGCTGAGGACGGATCAGATTACTTGATTTGTTGTGTTTTTGTAATTGTTTCTAGGCAGGTAGCTGAAGCAGCATTGTGCCTAGAAAACCTAGAATATTTCTCAGTGTTTTTACTTACTGTGCTCCTGCTGGCCTTGAGGTTGCCATATTTGAAAAGTTGTGCCCCATCCTCCAGTCATGAACGTCTGAGGCCCACTTATGCAAAAGGAAAAAAAATTCAATGTGATTAACTTGACAAACTGTTTCTTATTATATATATTGTGTTGTACTTTATCAGCACACATTTAATCAATAATGCACAACATTAATGTCAAAATGTGACATGTTGAGGACAGAGATTGAACCTTACTGCTGAGGAGGAGTGGTTGGTCCCTGGTTGTAGGGATTCATACCAAAGCTGCTGTTGCCTCCCATTCCTGGACCCTAGAGCAGAGAAAGGGAAGGGGAGGCCAGTGAGAGACCACACTTGTGTTTAAAGGGAGCCAACAGGCAAGGTCAGAGGGCAGGGCCTGGCGCTGATGCACTCCATTAAGTCCATTTGATGGATTCTTCATGTTTAACCTCTGGTGACATCCTGCTGGCCACCAGCACCACGGCAGCCTGGCTTACCCCAGCAGCTCTCCACACTGACATGTGCGCTCATGAATATCAGGCTAGACAATAGCGTTTTGGGACAGTACGAGGGGGGGCGAGAGCCAGACCACCTACCCCAATTCTCTCATCTATCAGCTGGCGGGCCTTTTCCAACTGCTGAGGGGTGCCTCGGATGGAGAAGATGCGCACGTTGGGGTCGGTGTTGGGTGGTGGGTTTCTCTGTAGCTCAACATGGGCACGAGACTGCTCTTTGATGTTCTTGATGGTTTCTCCACCTAGAAAAGAACCGAATAACAATGGACTATTAACAATTATTGACTTTTTTTGATTAACCTCTCTTATTTTCTCAAGCAATCATTCGGTAAACCAATGTCAGAAAATACAGAAAAATTATCTTGGTGTTAAATGTCTTGGTTGACAGACTGTCCAAAACCTACAAATGTTTGTTTAAAACATAAAAAGCCTTCATATCTTAGAATCAGGAAGCAGGAAATGTTGAATGAAAATGGCTTCAAGAATCATCAATACTGCTGCAAATTCTTCATTTGACGGCTGACCAATCAATTAATCAACTCATCACTAAAGACAGAAACCCTCTTCTCCTACACCTTTTCCGATTTAAGATTGAGTAGGCTGCTTCAAACAATTTTTCTGCTATCTAAAACCAATGATGTGATTCATTATACAAAAGTGAGCAAGCAGTGTTTGCTCTCTGAAGCTCCATTTTTAAAATTTTACAACTTTTTCTGTCACTATTCCCATGTACGAGTGCAACACCTTGAAAGCCTCTGAGATGAGACTGTTTGAAAATGTACAACGCTATCCCAGTGTTTAAAAAAAACATTGTGTCTGCTCCCTTTCTGACAGCTGGCTTTGACTATGTCTCTTCAGAAAGTCTTAACATCTTAACAACAACTTTTGATAACCACCACTATCAGACAAAATGCTACATGAATTAGTACTAGAACCAGAACTATACGACTGATACCTGTGCATTGAGGTCTAGCTTAAAATCAAGCTAACTTATCGTTGTTCAATATAAGTAAAGCTAAATGTAATTCATAGGGATATGTGATAGTGTTATATTGTCACTGTTGAGAATTTTTAGCCTTAACTTGTTTGTTTTCTGACAACACAAATCATTAATGTGGGAACCTTCCAGTCTCTCCCCACCAGAATCACACTGACTCACTTGCCTAAAGTGGCGTGATCGTGCTACCTTATGAGGACGCTGGCATGTGTCTCACCACTTATCTACCATTCTGTGGTAACATCCATGCAAATCAGGAAACAAAAGGAGACATCTCCTGCACACCTCCCCCTCCTCGGCATCAGATGCCAGCTTCCCGACGTGTGGGGAGAGCAATTACACCAGCGGGGAGAAATGAAACATAGCTGGCAGGAGAAAGGGGCCAAAATTGAAGCGTATCCTCCTTCTGGGATATCGTTTGTCTCTTTTACCCTTTTCATTCTTGACTCTGTGTTGTCTTCTGTGATGAGAGGAGGGAGCGAACGGGGGGCATATAGCTGCGCCACCCCCCCTCCACAATGCCCATCTGAAGGAAAAAGGCTGAGGGTGCTTCCCGGGGGGACACCAGGGCTGTCCCAACATCAATTACACATTTTTTCACTTGTGGCTGACACTCGGATGACCCTGGCTGACCTCCGAATGAAAACGCTCATCAAAAACCTCTCCCCTCCCGTAGCCTATTCCTTGCTGCCAACAGACTGCACATGGGCCATTAACCCATTGTCAACCAAATGAAACTTCTGCCTTAATGAAGCCATTATGAGCTCTTCTAGTCAGACAGCAGAGAGCAATGAAGACCCTGACTATTCATTTCATGGACTAGGCTGTAGTGAGGACAGATAATACGGGCCTTATTAATGAGACTGGTTTAGTGAGGTGGAGAAAAGGAGGGGATACAAAAGTGCAACTGGTGACGGCATTCAAAGCAAAGCCAATGGACTGGTTAGTTGCTGGTGGAGAAAAGAAATCTCTCGAGCCTCAAGGGAAAGTAACATTAAAAGAAGACGCGACAAAAAATGCAAAGCCAGCTTAGGTCCAACTGTGAGTGGTCAGTATGGATGAAATCATTTCTATGTGTAAAAGTATTTTTTATAATATCAGTAAACACATGGTTAGTGCCCTCTGCTATTTTAAATTTGGCCTCTCATCATTTTTTTTTCTAAATAATACCATTTAAAAAGACAAACAAACCCAATATAAAGGCTCTAGATCTGATGACTAGGCAGAGTGTTTTTGTGTTCTGTGGGATTGTATATTTTTCATTGTGTATACTGGGCTCTCTCATAATCATTCATCCATTAGCTATGCCTGCATGTTCTTTAGGGAGCCTACGGTGGACAAAATGCAGGTTAAACCCTGGACAAGTTTCCAGTCAATCAAAACTGACACATAAAGAGAAAAGTATTCAAAAATCAACCTAACAAGTATCTTAATCTTATGTGATAGTAATCTTGAATATTTTGGGATTTACAACACAAAGCACAGATATTTTAAGATGGCACCATGGGATTTGGAAGTTGTCTTTAGGCTTTTTTTCACCATTATTGACATTTTATAGACAGTCAAAAAAGCCACCACTCTGTAGTATTGTTCTCTATTATATAAAGTAAATTTACATAAAGGCCAAGAATATCAGCAGAGCTTAAAAAAAAGTTGGGTTTCAGGTCTGCTTACAATGTCCATTTTATACCTTCTGAAAAATAATGGAAAAATAAAACAAAAGTAGTTTTGTTGAACTCCCTCATAACTTCCCTGCTTCCAGCTTGCTAGCAGAGACTGATGCTCTGTGCACATTTAGAAACTGTCCCAATGAAATAACTTAAGTGGGCCCTTAAAAAAGGTGACCAGAGTTTTAAAACAGTCAATTTAATTCTTTGAGTAGTGAAGGTGTCTGTTTCATTACTTATCTCCCTCCTTTTTTCATTACTTTATTGTTATTCATGCAATAATAATACAAATGTCAATTAGATAGTAATCTGCATGAGAAATTTAAAAAAAAGTTGCACACAATCATCCTTTTCATCTTGACGAGACAGACGCAATCACTATAAGTAGTTTGAACTGTATTGTCATGTCATTACAACACCATTTAAACTTAAAAAACAGTTGAGAGTATTATTGAAATATCTGCAGATCAAAGGCAGAGGGGATGAAAATCAACTAACGGTTGACTGTTCTACACTGCAAAATCATTATGTCACTTTAATTCAGAAGCAGTAACTAAAGGACTGAACCTACGGAATGCACACAGAATAATTTAAAATGTGTGAAACCAAGTTTAGCTAATACTGGGGTTACATTGCACTCCATTTTAACAGTCAGCAACATGAAAATTTCAGTCATTATTTGTAGAGTGAAAGCAGTAGTCTGACAAAGCAAACTGGCTTGCCTTTTCCAGAGTTTTTACACAAGCAAATACTCCCTTTTAGAGGAGCAAATGCAACCAACTGAAAACCTATAAGTGAATATTGAGCTTAGATTTTTACAATAAATAAATTAAAAATATATATATAAGTGAAGTAGCAGGATGCTCACGACTCTTGCATTGAATTCACATGTGTAATAAAGTCTGAGCAGGTTGGTGGGTGGCTTGATTCATCAAGCTGCGTGTGAGTGTGTGTGTGTAGGGGGTCAAAACAGAGGGGCAATGGGCTGCATATGGCATCGTAAAGATATTAATCACCACACCCTTTAAGGGATGGCTGACAGCACCCAGACCCACCGCCATCTCCACCATATTGGCCCACTTCATATGCTAATGCAGAGAGAGGGGGACGCAACGCCCAGGTTTATTTGTTTCCCTCGCCCCACTACATGCACAAAAGCCACTTGACATTTCTATTGCCATGTTTTTATCTTAGGTAAAGAGGCCCCCTCCGACCCCGCCTACCCCTGCACGCACACACACACACAGACACCAAGGCGACATGCATGCACACATACTACACACACACACACACACAAACACACACACACACAGGCTCACACACAGGCTCACACACAGGCTCACACACACACAGCTTCTTCCAATGCAATGGTCAATGACTTTTAAATAGCTGGCAATAGAGTGGGCATGAATAGCCAATAAGCTAATTCCTTCTATTCATTCCCTCGCTGCACTCTATTGGGCTGAAAGACCCTCATTAGATGCCAGGCAGCCTTCCACATGATTGAGGGCTGTTATTATGCACCTTTAACAATTAATGTCACATTACACGCATTATCCCCGTCATTAAGCCCTTAGTGAAGCCAATGAATGCCACTTGTGCTGTATACATGAGCCCTGGAGGGAGAATAGGAGGGTGGTCACTCACCCCCCCCCCCCCTTCTCATCAGTTTCACGCAGTGGCAGAACACTAAACGGCATTCAGTCATTAGAGCAAAAAAGCAATATGGTGAGTTGGACCTACTCTTATCAAGACTGTTCATATTGATGAACTCATATTGTATTCTTTCTCTGAAATAGCAATGTGTGGAAGATGTCCTCACAGTCTGAAAGTAATTAAACCACACACTTCCTGGCAACTGTTAACTTTTAGCACTTGAAATACGGTCTAGTAACAAAAAAAGTCTTAGCTACACAAACAAAGCTTGACCCAACAGTCAACTGAGGCGCTTATAACATTAACAGGTGTTTAAATCAACTAATAAACATTTAACAAAAAATTTTTTCTTACCTTTTCCGATCACTAGACCACACTTGTCAGCAGGTACTGCATATGTCACCTCCTGCAGTCCTCCAGGTCCTCCCATGTTACAGTCACCTCGGCCTCGACGTCCCATGACACCTCCAAACCCATCACGCTCCTGCAGGAAGTGAACCAGGAAAAAAAAAAAGTCAGCAAAGGAGGGAAATTTGGAAACATGTTCACTGCATAGGTCAAAGAAAAACAAAAATGACATTTCATTTCTTAAATTTTGCCTAAAATAGCATAAGCTTCCTAAATTGCTTCCACTTCAGAGTTTCTCATTGAGGCAAATTTATTTTTGCCAATCTACATTTTTACTTAACAAACCCTTTAAGAAATTTAAACAAGTTGACAATTTTATTTCACAAAAGTAGTTGCAATGTTAGATGATTTTCTTTTTTTGATTAACAACCTAATGTGTCTTGTCAGTACTTACAACTGCCCTGTATTTTTAGTTAAAAACAAATAAACTGGACAGAAGTAAAGAGAAGGGAAAATACATGAGCAAAATACCTGAGCAGTTTGAACCAGTTCATTGATGAGGTGAACCGCGTGGTGGCAATGGTCGGGCTGACCCATCACCTGAGCAATTCGGTCAGGACTGACTCCATCATCTGAACAACGAATACAAAAAAAAATCATTGACTAGTCTAAGACTTTCCACATATTTACTTAAAAGTGCGTTAAATACAAGTTATTTAGGAAAAAGAAAGCAAACACCTGATGACACATTTAAGCTTCAGTTTCTTACAGGATTGGATTTCTTTGTTCAACTTTCTTTACGATGTCTTGACTATCAACCAGAGACCAAAATATCAGTCATCTAAGACAACTAGCCCTTATCGGCCTTTCAGAAATTATTGAAGATATTATTGATGTATATATTGTCTGATGAATACTGAAATAAAAACTTTTCTTTTGCAAAAATAATGCAGGGAAAAGACGTTAGGGAAACATTAAAATTTTGAAATTCTCAGTAAATTTGATTTTCAAGTCTTAGTGCACTAATATAAATTTGGATGATCATGTTTTTTGTGAAATTGCAAAATAATTAAAAAATGATATCAGTCCCTAAAATCCAGCATCAGTCAGGCACTTTATTGACAACATTAGATCTTGTTTTATCATCTTACCTTGTTTGAACTGGATCCTGACCCCTGCATCATTTTGAATCTTCTTGATCATCTCTCCATTCCTGCCAATGATGATACCGACAGCAAATCTGGGCACAACCACCTGAATGATACAGACAGAGAGAAGAATTCAGACAATTATACAAGAGTTCTTTCATTTGAATACATAAAATCTCATAATTGGAGCTGTCCTGCTTCAGAAAGGCAGAAAAAGAGCCCTTACATCCAAACTGCTTCCCCCCATTTTGGATCCAAAGTCTGCCCTTCCAACTCTGAAGTCTCCTTGGTCCTTGTCACGAATGAGCTTTACCACAAGTTCACGGGCTTGCTATAAAAGAAACAAATTGTTTTAAATGAAAAAAGGAACATTTTAACAATATGCTGCTTTAGAAGAATAACCGAAGTCCAGCTAAATTTCTGTCAATAAAAACAGAGGTTTTCAAATGTTTGAGTAGAAGACTGAGGGCGTAAAATGTGTAAAATTGAGTGTAAACTGGATGGATAGTAGCACACACTGAGCTCTTCTGAGACCGACCTGCACTTTGTGTGGATCCCCGGAGATTCTCAGGGGCTTGTCCGCTCCAGTGGGCATGGGGTCATCCTGAATCATTATCATCTGCACTCCTGTTCTCTCCTGCAGAGGTACAATCAGAAAGGAGCAGAAACACACATCTAAGAGTTACCTGGGGCCCAAAAGACTAGTCACTCTGAAAGGTGAAAGCTCTCCGCATGTCCAAGAACAGGTATTATTTTAATGTGTTATCTTAGCAATTTATACTAGCAGTGACCTATGGAAGATGTGAAATAAAATTTCAAGTAATCTAAAATGTTTTTCTCATGAACTTTTCATGAAAATTCATTGAAATGTAATTTTGGACAATTAAGAAAACACTCATGTAGGTACTGTCAGATTCTCCAAGTTTCCTTTATTTACATGGACTACAAACTATCGTTTAAAAGGTTGAAATAAAGATAACACCGCATTGTCCACCATTCTAAAAAGCTAAATCCTGGCCCTCATGATCTTACATTTATTTCTGAAAGCTAACAGGTTGTGTTTCACAGGGATGGGCATTGTTAGGACTCTGTCAATACTGCTCTCATTAGTACTCCTTGTCGGTCAGGTTTGTTATTGATACTCTAATGAGTTCTTGTATATAACTCAAGTATTCAAAGAGCAGCAAAAGTAATTTTGGGTGTTTGGTTCAGCATGCCCTGTGGCCCAAACAATTACTGTCAGATAGCCTATAACTTTAAAATTTAGTTTTCAGTGCAAGGGATGTGGTCTAAATAATTAAATTCATCCACACTTTAATGCAGAGCTGTGCCTACTCGCATATCTACAATCTTTAACAATTATGGCGAGTAAAAATATGAAACAGCTGACTGTTATATATTTAGTGCTGTGTACTACCAGACCTGCAGCTGTTTGATGGTCTCTCCTCCTTTGCCGATGACCAGGCCGACCTTGTTGGCAGGGATAAGGATCTGTTGGATTGAGCTGTTGCCGTCCATATCGCTGTGGAAGCCTGGACCATATCGACACTGCTCCACAATTTCACTCAACAGCCTCTTGGCCTGCCTGTGGGGGGTGGAAGAAGGACCAAAAAAATCACATTTATCATCACAGTTAGAGACTGAAGAAAAAAAAAGTTTTTTCTTTGTTAAATGTGAAAGAGGTGTTCAGGTGATTCAGTGACTGATTAAGAGGAGACCTGAAAAGGGATGAGTTCATGCCCCCTGTGTCACAACAATGGGGCACACTTGCCGAATGCTCTGTGCAGTTTCAGTAAATCTGTCAAAGTTGAGAGGTGCGACTTACTCAATGTTCTCTGGGCTCCCAGTCAGCGTGCAGGGCCTGTCCAACATGCCTCCACTGTCTGTTAGAGAACAACAACAACAACAAAAAGAGATATTAGTCATTTTCACATACAAAACAATGAGAGGTCAACAGTCTACTTATATGCTTTAACACACAAACTTAAAAATGAGTGAAGTTAGAATCAAGAGAGTATTTATATTTACAAGGGTTCAGTTGTAAAAAAACAAAGAAAAAAATTCTAGACAGAGAGACAACTTAAACTGTAATTCTGTGTTAGAGTAAAGCATAAAGAATTGCTAATACTTCCAATAAATTTTTAAACATAACCTTAAAAATGCACTTTTAAAAAAGAATACATTTCTTATTTATGCTAAAAATCATGTTACTTCTTTTCTATTTGTGTTTCTTTCAAGAAGGAATTCATTGTTTTAAAGACTATTTTTTAAACACACAGACAGGATGTAATTTGCAGGACATATTCAGCTGTTGCCCAACATGCTGGCTTGTGCAATCTTATTGCAAACAACACAGTAACCAGACTAAAACAACTCAGTGTCACTTATTTACAAGACTGTACTACTAAGAGCGCCAACACTCACAGAAAGGCTACAAATAAAAAGTGTGGTGCAAGACCAGAACTTTTTAGATATAGCATTTCATATGCACTATTGTTTTAATTTTGTAAGGATTAATATGCTGCAAATGTTCACTGAGTCTGTCCACAATTATACTTATGCCATAATGAGGCTGCAACTTGGTCTTTTCTACACCTAAGTGCTAGCATATAAAGAAATATCTAAATATATTGCTAGGAAACTAATTAATTACATGTTTCTGGCCACTAAGGAGGGAATGGACATTCATTACACATAAACAAAGGGCGTTAATAAGTTGTTCCAGTCCAAACTTACCTGAGGCAATCTGGATCTTACAACCTGATTCCAGCTGAATTCTTGAGATCTGTTCGCCACCTTTTCCGATGACTGTGGAGGATGGGGAGAGAAAAGGCCAGTTTTAAGCCTTTTTGAATATGGACAAAGGGCTCAAGCAGTGAGCCGAAAACTGAGTGAAATGTCAATACTGAAGATGACATGTCGAACATTAATACTGAATATAATAAACTGAATGGCTACTTACTGAATCCCACCATCTTATCAGGCACTTTAAAGTCTTCTGTCGCAAGAGCCCTGGGGGGAGATTAGGGCATGATCAATAACTCTGACAGACCAATGAAAATAAAACCAACATCTAAAACTACACAACCTTTTCCTAAAATAAATTAGAATTTTCTTAAAGAACTGCAGGGATTATACTCATGATATTCATAATGACACTATAAAAAATACCATGAAAAACTCTGAAAAATGGCAATCACAACTGACTTACTCAAATAGCCTCTTTTGTCTGACCAACTTCAAAAACAAGCAAGTATTCACATTAAAATATTTGCTGTAATGTGAACTTTTGGCTTTTTGTCTTTAAATTAATTAAAATAATTGACAGATTATATAAAATTTCTGCCAATTGCATTTCTGCTGATTGTTTGACAGGAAATTATGCTGAAGCAAATAAATACCAGATTCATTGTAATTTTCGTTCCAGTTTCTCAAATATGAGAATCTGTCGCTTTTTTGTTTTTTTTTTAATCACAGTAAGAATAGCATCTTTTGGCTTGGCACAGACAGTCAGGTTAGGAAAAGTTTTAATAAAGTCAACCTTTACTCTATTTCACTATAACCAATACGTTTTCAGACACTTTTTTGATATTTCACTTGACAAGAGAGATGGAGAATAGAGATAACATGATTAAATGTTGAATGCCCCCTTTTTTTTGTTTTACTTACGGCATAAACCAACAATGAGAGCACAATATTTAATACCCAATACGATCACAGATTGAGAAAGACAATCTGTCTTTGAAAGTAAGTAAGTTATGCTTAGGTCTAGTAAGGCTGTTAGTCTTTTTTTCCCTCAGTGATCCCAAAGCTTATAAGCTGAGGCACGGAGTAAATACTAGGTACACATCCAAAGTGCATTAAAATGAAGAGAAACTGTGAAACAGTGAGACTGCTTTGCTCACCTTTGATGTAGCATTGCACCGAGATGGTTCCCTACTGAGAGAAGTGAGAGGAAAGCAAACAAATTAACACATAAGATATAATCTAAGATCATGGTTAAAAACAAATACTTTAAAATATGTGTTAATATGATGGCTGATGAAGCAGCAAATGAGAAAAGAGTGAATCTGGCTGGAGGGGACAGAGCAGATGGATATGGTTCTGCCAGTCCTTCATGTTCGGGTCTGACCCACAGCAGGGGACTTTCACCAGCATGGTAATCAGGTCTGTGAGTGTTTGAGTGAGTGTTTCAATCAGAGACGTTCAGAAAAAAAAGAGAGGCAGCAGTCGGGTCAGTGGCTGCTGGTCATGAATTGAATTTTGACAGGTAGCACCGAGCAAGGGTCCTGCAGGGTCAGTGGAGGATGTGCTGCCATGGACGTAAACACCTGAATTGATATCTAGCAGCTTCAATCAATTTTATGGCTGTTTGCTCCGATTTCACTTCTTTTGGAAATGCACCAGGGTTAACGCTTGAGAATGGAACAGCTATGAATATAAAACAGGAGGTGTACTCATACAAAGACAAGACTGCAAGATAAAGTGCAAATGCCCTGAGTCCATTTGTATACGTGCACATTTTGTAATTAAATGCAGAGGGCTAACTGTAATGCTACACAAAATCATTTCTGTTATCCCCACAATATTGTGGGACAACCTTGACTGAGAGAAACTGAGGACAAATTCTTGCAAACAATAACTGTGCAGTGTGTCAAACAAACCTAAACCAAAATTGCGTACAATTTATCAATCCATGTATTCAAGGCTGAAACAACTGTGACAAGATAAGAGGAAGATGGGATAAATGACTATTGTTTCCACTTAATGGGTATGAAATGGATCAAATCCTTGATTTGTGTGCAAGTCACAGAGAGATGGAATGACACTTTTTCACTACAGTGCAATGCCAGATGCTTAAGATACAGAACGAACATGTAAATACAAAATTATGGCTCTGTGGTGAACAATTTTGCATCAACTACACAGAATTATAAGCTCTTCACAAAGCTGCATAAGTGGCCTACAAGTGGAGAGAGACAGGAGGTGTTACCAGTATTATGTATGAAGTGTTTACCAGGGAATAAAAGCAAAGTTTTAATGGGACTTTTTTTCCATTTTGTCTAGTTGACTATCTGTCCCTAACATAATGTTAAGCTTAAAAAAGGGACCTGGAGTTGCTTAAGACTACAAATACATGGATCAGTGTTTTAATGAGTGTTTGAGTGATTAGGTGTTAGATACATGATGATACATGATTAGATACAGGTTAAGGTGAAGCACGAACAAATGAAGTAACACACCAGTAAAGGCAGAGAAATAGAGGGATGATAGCAAGGAAACATGTATGACATAAACAATACAGATTTAAGTTTTTTGTAGTTTTGTTTTTAAGCGAGTTAATTTAAATTGGACTGTTGTTAAAAAGGGACTGAAGGCTACAAGATTGTTATGTGAAGGAGTCTAGTTAGGTACATTTTTATACTCTGTTAATGTTATTATCATGGTGTCAAAAAATGTTTGTGCATTTCACTTGAATTTTTTCACTCTTTTCAGTTTATTATGTAAAAGTTGAGCCAGGAACAGCTTTTGATGAACTTCAACATCAACATCATAGAGCACAACACTGTGACCAAAAACCTAAAGGGCACATTCCTGTTATATTATTTTGGGACATGAAAAGTGCACTGTAAAAATTTACCAGCATTTCACAATAATTAACAGTATTATTTTACAGTAACTTGTTGTAATTAAGTTCCCCTGTAATATCCCAATGAATACCTGTAAAAACAACAGTATCTTTGGATTTTACAGTATTTAACTGTTATTTTACAGTAAAACCCTGCCATCAAAAAACCCCTGTCATATCACAACAAGGTCTGTAATATCACAGCAACACAGTAAAAAAATGCAAGGATTTCACAGCATTCAATAATATTATTACAGTGAAATATTGTATTCAAATATTTCCTAGTAACCCAGATAACAAACTGACCAATAGTATATTCTGTGCTGAGAACCGTCTGGGAAAGTGACAGTTGAA
>JAQMCX010000027.1:5454481-5500673 GCA_029814765.1 Acanthurus leucopareius
TGTAATCCTTACTGTGAAAGTCATGCAAAACTTATCCAATTATTTATTGTGAATTCACGGTGAAAAAATTTACAGTGTGTGTTTCTTCAGCTAACCCACGCTCCTTGTGATGATATTTTTGTTTCAACAACTTATGGGCACAAATACAATTTAACAACCCAAATTTCATTCCAGGACTCCTATTGACTACCCACATGTCCCAGACACATGTTTTCTTAATGATTACAAAAGGTCTTATTTTGTGTTTAGAGGCTGTTTGCCTGTTTAGAAAAATCATTAATTAAAACTTTGCAAGCAAAATTAAGGATGAGGATGTCATCTTGGTGTGGCTCAGATCAGTGCAGATGTACATGGTGTATGCTTAGTCATAGAAATAACTTTTGAAATGGCTTATATTTTAGTCATTAGGTAAAAACTTGAAAGGTATCTGGTCAAAAAAAAACACTGCTGCAATTACTGTCTCAACTGAAAATAACGTTGATTATGTCACTCGCTACTTCCCAAACAGATATGGCAACATGTCATGTTGCATAATGAGGTGAAATGAGATGGCAATTTAGTCTAATTTTCCAGCTAAACCTTAAAGTTTAAAAAAAGATACACAAACACACACACACAACTTAGACATGCACAAGATATCTACTTAAAGCAATGTCCTTCTAAAGTGAGGCTATAAAAATATTGAGAGCTTTTAAACAACAAAATGTTATCTTTATAAAAATGTCCAAATACATGTTATGCTGGATAAAAGCATTGTACTAAGAGGTTTTGAATTTACATTAGTATATAAACGTATTCTTCAAACCCATTTTTTGTACACAAAGATGACAAATTGGAGGAAAAACCTGAAAAAGTAAGTGGAGCAACAAAGTGAATGTAGATGCTTCCACAGAGGTGCTATGCATTGTAGAATTAAGAAATTCGCATTGATTCATTCCCTATAACATGCATGTTAATCAGGCCTAGTTGATTCTGATTTTTAATCAAGATGGTAAGAGAAAAAGATCAGGTGACCTCAAAAGAAAGGGTTGTTGTTGGGGTGCAGATGGCAGGAGCTTCAGTCTAAAACATACTGCTCGACAGATTACTGTTTCACAAAAAACTAAACCAAATTACATATTCATAAGAAAGACACTGGTAATAGATTAAAAAATAGAGGTCTATTAGCGAACACTATGATATGGACAGACATGTCAGTTGCAGAGGTAAAGGGTTTTGTTGTAAGTGGGTGGTGCTCGTGTTGTAGCAGTGTCTAGATTGTCTAGACTTCATAACTCTGGTAGCTGAAAATACCACACACATCAAGTTTACCGGCAAAATATTTATCCACTATGGATATGAAAAATATATTTTACTTTAAAAATGCCTGATGAGTATGAAAACAATGTGGATCATATAAATCACAGTCACCACATTTTAACCAAACTGAGATACTTTTGGAGATTTTGGATCAAAGTGACAGTGCTCTTCACCATGATCAAAATGCTAAATAAGAGATTATCTATCGAATGTATGTTCTTTCTCACATTACAGTTCTACAGAAAATGTAGAGGCAATGCAGAGGTACACTCAACCTTCTTTTGGGGCATGTGGTAGCCCCCATCCTACCGAGAACTTTTATGTTGCTTAATTTTATCACTTATCTGTATGTGCGTGTGTAACTGAGGGTTTACCTCCATTGTCTAGTGAGCGTTTTTGGCCTCCAAAGCTGTAAAGGGAGGGGTCTATGACAGGAGAGGAACTGTTCATGTTGGGCATCTGGTCTCCTCCCATCTTCGCTGCCATCTGGAAACACACGAAAGTAGCGGACATGTGATGATATTTCCTTTGCACATATACTTCCTTTCCCAGACAACAGTGTGGACAACTCCTCAATGTAAGTGTGACACATTTTCTTTCCTTCCTTATTTTCTTAAAAGCATCAGGTGTGCTGTGAAGTTGGGCCTTGACAAAGCCATCTTTTGTGAAGAGTGTCATCTTTTTTGACAGCAGCTGAAAACTGCATTTTGTAAAATATCAGAGCAGTCTGCTACAGTTCTTGTAGAGACTACTGACACTGGTGCTTTCCTAGGAGCATCCACTATGCACCAGCTCTCACTGACAAACCTTACCTTTTTTATGCTCTTACTGACAAATGACACATATCACCACAACACTGTAATTTCTCAACACATTGGATTTGCCTCTAGATGAATAGCTTGGAAGTTACAACAAGCCTGACAGCTACCCAAAACTATGATAAAAAAACTACATTTCATGCTCCTTGTTCAAGCCTAAAGTGTAGGGTCTCAATTCTGGTTATAGAAGCAGTAAAAGGTATACAGATGTACAAAGACAGACAGAGGAAAACTGAATGATACCGTAATGTTGGTCTGTTGCTGCAAGTTTGGGAATATTTTTAACATACTGGTTTGACAAGATATCCAAGTTTTGGAAGAACATTTAATTTGACACCTTACTTTATACTTTCAACACAAATGTCACAAAAGCAGCTGTAGAGGAATTTTGCCTACAATAAATAGTCTAAAATAGGCAAAAAAAAATCATTTAATTCAAAAGCTATCTGATTAAAAAGACAAATGAGTAAGAGTAGGGTTACACATTTGATTGCATCTTTAAGAACGTGACAGTTTTTTATCCTCAGTACTAAAAAAGTATTGAGGCTCAACACCAATCTGTAGTCATTGTAAGCATTTTGTCATTGTTAACCTTTGGGATTCATAGTCAGTTTATTTCTGTCCCAAACAAGAATCACTGTACATTTCTGGCTACTCCAGACATCCTTCTCCATATTTCTCCTGCAGAGATGGAACATGTCCAACTCCTTCATACAGTGCCAAAGAAAGTGCACTTATTTGCATTAAAGCTTAGATTAAAATCAGTCTGTCTACTACAACCCAAAATAGATGCTTGTATTCTGTAATTGACATTTAAATCTTCGGTTACGCTACATATGAATGCCAACTGAATTTTTCCATCCAGTCCTCGTTAATCTGCCACCTCGCCTTCTATACAAAAAGTATAGCATTTCAGAAAATTACATCAAATTGACATCTGTGCCTGACTGGGTTTTTTTTTTTACAATATGAAAATATAGTGACAGCAATTGGAGTCTTCCATCACCTTTAGGGATGATTATCTACTTCAGAAGCCACCAGTGGAAGTGAGAGGGGTGCTTTGAAGAAAGGAGGCAGAAAAGGAAGCAGGTGTGGGGTTGCTGTTTTCCATGACATTGCTGCAGCTACATATGTCATGCAACCTGAAAAGCATTTTAGAAGAAGGTAATACTCCAGAAAGCACATAACTTTGTGTGCTATCAGTGTCTCTGAGTTTTGTTATACTAGAGCCAGACAGATACTTGAGAAGTATCTTGTCAAACACCTGGATTTGTTTTCAAATGACCTCGGACAGAAAAGGCGCCAGGTGTCTCGACAACAACCTGCAGATTGCAGTCTGTTGAATACATTTTTAAATTTTTTTTAAATTAAGCACTTCAAAAATTAACAGTCAGCCACCAGAGGGCAATCAAGATGTCTTGACTGTAATTTTGGGCTCATGCCGCTAATAAGGAACAGCAGATGGGCAAAGCAAAAATCAAATGTAAAAAATGGACAAGAGAGCAAAGAGCTAGTCCCCCAGACGGAATCATCATGTGTTATTTATAAGTATTTCAGATTTAATTCAAATGATGTTAGGCAAGGACAAGTCTTAAGTCGTAAAGAGTAAATGAGACTCTGATCTGAACCGCTAAGCAACACAACTTACTCATTCAAGCACTCGCAGAAAAAAAAAACAAAACCTCAAACTGCAATATGACACCCTAAACTTATTTGCCACAAAGGCATCCTATGGCTAATGGTTCAGTTCTACAGTCGGGTTTTGAGGCTAATTGAAACAAACTGTTTATCCTATGATAGGAAAACATTTCAATTCACACTCCCGGTAAACACCACTATGGGCAGGAACCAACTCACTGCAATCTTTGCTTAGTGAATATTTTTGGGTGAGGGTTGGGTTTTTTTAAAAAAAGACCGTTAAACGTTTAGTCAGTGAATAAATTTTTTGTCACATTCATGAAACTATTACTATATCCTAACACTAGCACAAGAAGAATTAAAAAAGAGTAAAAGACCAGGTTACTCTTGCTCCTCCTAGTGCTCCCAATCACACAAATACCAAATTTTACCATTATAGGTCGTGCCTGACATTTATGACAGAATGTGTTTTTTATTTTTTTAAGCAACAATTAGACTTTTTTCTTTCTCTAAAGATAAACATTAACATAATAAATAAATAAAGAATTAGACCTAGGGAAACTTAAGATAGCGGTAGCTACAAAATAACTTGAGGACTCATGTAAAAAATCTTCCAAATCAATGAATTTTACATGAGAAAAGCCTTGTTAAGAAATGAAGGATGTCTGGCCACTGAAAAACCAGAAGACTTTTAAATAAGGATACGGGGAGTGTTGAGTTTGTCTTGACGGCATAATGGGGTAACGGGGCAAACCAAAGTAAGGCTTTGTATACAAATATTGTAGCACTCTATGTAACTTGTTATTGAAAAAAACGTTCTCTTTTGTTGACATCTGTCACATTAGCATAGCAGCACTGTGAGCATTACTCTCTATTCTACTACATTACAAAACAAAACAAACAAGGGTACCCTGTGGTGCTGACCTAACCAGCTAAGACAAAGCTAATTATAATTAGTCACATGCCGATTGTGCTCTCAACCAACACATGATGGTTTGCATAGAATCTGTTCCAAGCTCACACACAGAACTAGACAGGCAAAAACTGAAACCGAACCAACCCTAAACGCTGTGACTATCATTGCTCGTCCACCCTGTGCATTCTCACTCAGTAAAGTTCAACATCTTGAGTATTCTTTGCTTGTAAGCTTTGCAAACACAATGGCTTAGAATTTACCAACAGCGATGAAAAGACTGCCCATCCCACCTTTGCCTACAATGCCATGAACTACAAAACACATGTATTAACATGTTCCAGCTCCACACATGTCTAATGAGTCATTATGTTTGACATTGTGGCTCTTGTATTAAGCAGTGGTAAATTGGCATGATGATGAACAGTGGAGAATAAGTTTTGAGGAGGTACTGTGTTATGTTATCATTGTGCATGTTGTGTACCAGCCATGTGGCTTTTGTTTATACAATGTTGGGGATGTCCAACTTTCTTTTTCTTGTTATCTGATGTCTTTGTGACAGTCTTATTACACAAAGAAGATAAGGAGTACCCATCCTGGAGATATCATATCCTTTCCTGTTACTTGCCACTTATAATTGATATATATATATAGCATTGCTAAGGCAGTTGAAAAAGATGGTTGAACCGTTTTCTCATCCCGTTGTTAGATGGAGTCACTGCTGTCTGACACCTGGGGTGCTCTGCCTTGGGTCTTTGAGTCAAAATGAGTCATAGCAAGAAAGACCAAGACTTTGGTGAAGCTCATGTCCTCTAGTGCGAGCACCATGAGGCATGAGGGTTGGCAGGGCGAACACCAGGCTCTTTCTGCTACTGTTTCAAGCTTGTGGGTTTTGATGGGAGGGGCTTAGCAAAGCATTAGAAGGCAGTAGAAAAAGGGGCAGAGAGTTTTGTAATGTGCATGGTAAGGGTTAATGGTAATAGTTATGTCTAGGATCAAAGATTGGTTCATTTAAAGATCAGGAGCAGCAGGCAGGAGGCAGAATGTAACAATTTGCAAATAGTAGGCTAAGTGCAGAGTTCAACATCTGGTGATTTAGTTTGAAGCAGTGGGCCTTTACACAATTGTAAGCTTTACTTCTGTTTGTTCTGATAATGTTTGATAGAAAATACGAGTAGTTACACAAAATTTATTGCAAAGCAATTTCAGTTTGTGAGGCTGCTAGATTTAAATGTCCGTCACTTTTGTTGCCTGTTCTCTCAGAGGAGCAGGTGACTGCTTAAAACTGCTGCGTCTGTGGGAAATATCACCACACACTCCAAGTGTTAAAAAGTATCAAAAAAAGGCTTCCACTTCCTATCACTCATACTCATGCAACATCAATGTCATGACAAACATGCAAAAAAAGGTTTTTGAATGTTTTCTCTAAAGTACATAAAGCATTCACACACAAACCAGAACACCCAAAAAAACGACGACTTAATATCAGCCATAAACAAAAAGGGGAAGGCATAAAATGCTTTTTATAAGAGTTAATATGTGATCCATTCCAATGTTTATCTTTGGCTATGAATGTCAGTGTCTATGGCCTTCTGATGATGCAAGAGTGGGGTTGATGCCCACAGTCAAATCTTTAATATCCTACTTGTTGTTACTGCTAGAGAGTCCAAAGTGAAGCTTGTTAGCTTTTAGTTTTGAAAATATGACAACTTGAGAGCAAGATGTGAGCAAACCAACAATAAAGTGGAAGGAGGAGAGTTTTAAGGGGGCTTTAAAAAACAACATGGCAGACATTTATGGATGTTGGCATGTACCTGACATGTTTTTTCTGCATGTAATCAAAATATAACTAAATGTACCTACAATTCAAATTTTGTCTGATAATGTGTATTTGATATCTGTTATGTTAGATGCTTTGCTTATCCTTTTTATTATCAAGAAATATAAGGGAGTTAAACCTGCAGGGACAAATTATTTGAGCAGACCTAGGTTGTAATCTACACAGTGGAAAGCTGAACTGGTAAATGTGTGACTAAAGTCCAATTCACACAGTATTATCTGCAGTTGGTGGTATACTAGTCTTCTATCACAGCATAAACACAGATCTACCTTTGACCAGCTTAATGGTAGCCTAACTGTGGTTATCATGTCTGCTACAGACACTCTGAAACTAAAAAATACCAGTCTAACAGGTTGCACTTAAAATCATATTTCACAGGAATCAGGCCGAAACGGAAAAATCCAAGTGTGTTTAACAGGAGGAGTGAAGGGGGGGACTTGGCTGAACAGATGACGTTACATTACATGGCCTTACTCCAACGCTGCCTGTTAGGACATAGTACCACACACGCTAGCTAACGTGGCTAGCATCAGTTCCACTAGCCTGCTCCAATGTGTTAATGTGTTAAAAACACACTACAGGTTCAATACACAAGCTTTATACTTTTGAGAAGGAGGATGTAGTAATTTAACGCTAGTTTTGCAAGTGATTACTGACCGAGCTCTCGGTGTGCCTGTTTAACTGGGGCAACAACCATTTATAACTGTTACTTAAGCTAACTTGGGACTTCAAAACTAGCAAGCTAACTTTCTGTCAGCGTGTCAGACGGTCTGGTTGTTCAGGCTTCGTGTCCGAAGTAACGTTGTTGGCTTTGGTCACGTTGTGGGATTAAATTGCTGGGTTTTAAACTTGTGATAGTAAGTACGCAAGCTAAGATATTTGCAACTTCTGTGACTTGACAACAGGTTGCAGTGTGTCGGCTTCACTTACGAAAGTTGCACAAACTTCGACATGATTAGAGGCCCTCGTGTTTTGCGCAAGACACGACTTGGCTGGTCGTTTTTAGACAGTTTTGACGGTGTCCGTTAACGCGTCCTCTTTTCTGTGTAAACTCTAATCTTCCCTCTCAGCTATGCTGCCTCGGCTATTTAACGTTAGCCTGCTAGCTTGCTAGGTGCATGAGGAGTGTTTGTAGTAGGGGGTCCAGGGTGCCCCGACCAAAGTCCTGCCCTGCTCCACATGCAAACACGCTGTTTATGGTCCGAAATTACTAAACTTGTGTTCGCCGAGGGGTATTTTACCTGTCGCACCCGGCGTATCGTGTCTGCGAAGTCATCTTTCGTTCCGGGCTGAGCCACCGAGGCCTGTCCCTGAACCAGCTCCGCCATCATCATCATCCGCCTCGGCAGCTGAGAGCCACACTTAAAAAAAAAAAAAAA
Source organism: Acanthurus leucopareius (assembly GCA_029814765.1). Taxonomy (NCBI): domain Eukaryota; kingdom Metazoa; phylum Chordata; class Actinopteri; order Acanthuriformes; family Acanthuridae; genus Acanthurus; species Acanthurus leucopareius. The sequence goes on from JAQMCX010000027.1 coordinate 5,462,369, forward strand.
AAAAGAGCAGCACACGTGCCAAGCCAAAGCTCCGCGAGCCAGATGATCTCGCGAGTTGATCGGAGAGCACATACAGGCAAGGGAAATATAATGACCACGACAGAGGAGGATGTTTTTGTTACATATAACATATAAAATAGCTTAAATACGGTAAAAAACAAACAAAAAAAAAACAAACAAAAAATTTCACAAACAAAAAAATTCGCTCCCATGTTATCCTTGAATAGATTGCTGGATACAAGAAAAACACGTGTTGAGTATATTTATGCAACTTTCAATCAGTCAACAAAATTATGTAAAATGTCTGTCTGTTTAAAGGGGTCCAAGTTGATAAAATCAAGTTTACTGTTTTGTTCAGCTGCATAAAACTCAAACATTTATAATTTTTAATGGTATTAAACAAAACAAAACGAACAAACAAACATAGACAAAAAACAGCTAATCTTTACATTGGAAAAGCTAAACCACAGGATATTTTATGCATTTAATTGGTAAAGGGCTTAAATGTAAAATCGATTATCTAAATATTTTCAATTTATCAATTTCAAACTGCTATGTAAAATATACTTTCCCAGCCCCCATGAGGTGGGGGTTTCATTCTACAGGGACCTGCCCCAGTCAACATCTAGGACATTATGATAAGAATAAAAAAAATGCTTTAATTATTTAAATATATATATACATAGAGAGAGAGAGAGAGAGAGAGAGAGAGCATACTTTGTGCAAATAGTTCTAAGGTGATCAATAAAGCAACATTATGTAAATTTCTAGCTTATTTAGCCTTAAAATCATTTCGGTGCCAGTACACAAACTCTGGACACACATATACATTTTAAATATATAATATAAATTTTCTGTCAAGGGTCTCAATGACAAATCATTTTATCCCTCTAAAATAGTACATCATAAACCTAAACCTGCCTTTCTCTCTCATGGTAATCTGTTCACCTTGACACTATTTTTGGATTTATTGATGGTCCATATAAAAAGCATTTATGAAAAATGAAAAAAGAAAGAAGAGCCCCTATACACAAATTACAACTCCCTCTACAAAAATAGATGTTTTGAATGCACTTTTGTTATTTGTAGTCCCAACACTGCAGGCTGTCTCAACAGAATCTAAAAATCTTTATAGACACAGCCAAATGAACATTGGTTTTCTCTCTTGCCGCACATGTGGAAACATCTATTGTTGCACATCTGGAAAATGCCAGCAGCCAGACAGAAGAAAGTAAAATTGCTGCAAATTTTCAAACTGTTTATGCAAAACAGTTCCTGCTCCATAAATTGTATCCAAACCTCAATGAGCAAAGTTGACCAGTAAGGACTAAAATGGATGTGTGGTCTAGCAGTGGTTAGAAACAAAGCAGATTTATTTGAGTATTTGTCTATGACTGTCTAATAAAAAAATCTCTGGTTAAAATGCATTTGTTTAATTTTCTTCACGATATAAAGTGTTACCCAGTACCTGGTGATACCAAAGGCCTAAATCTGTACTGTCAGATTTTATGAATGAAGGTTAAGAGGACACACACTAGCCCAAAGCTTATTATAAATTTGACTACACATGGGCTGTTTCTTAACACTTAAATAGCTGTTTCCCACTATGGTTACTTAAATGCAGCATGCTCATACAGCTGCTTGAACAGGCATGATTGACCTCGAATTTGAGACAAGCAGATTGGCATGCTTTGTCTCACAGACATCCGTTCAGATATCAATTTCCTTGTCGGCCCCTGGGCATGTTATCGCCTCCAAAAAAGAAGCAGAGAAATTAAGTGGGAGCTGAAGGCTGTTCCCAGACCAGCACCTCTAAATGAGGACAGTCAATTTAGCATGACTGAAGTATGATCCTGGCCCTAACATATTGCTACCATGTGCTGTCCAATGCATTCAGGGTGGCTGGGAAAGGATATCAGAGCTCTGGTATCAAAGGATAAGTCAGGTGGTGGTCGTCATATACACATGATGTATACTAAAGCACGGATACACATACGCACACACACCCAAATATAGATAGTTATTATACATTCAACCAACATCTGGTCAAACAGCCTCAAAAGTAAAGGCAGTTAAAGCAGGTGTGGGTCTCTAGTGAGCTGCCAATCAAGCAGTGGGAGCTGAGTTAGTGTGTGGTTGTGTGTGTGTGTGTGAGTTTGGAGCTGTGGTCGCCATAGCAAACTTATCATGTGTCACACACAAATACAGCTTCCTCTCATGTTATTGTCTTGCAGAGAATAGACTCTTGTTGCAGGGTTCACTGTTGTAATGATTGTAGGGCCACTCAATGAGGTGCACATGAGCATGCAAAGCATTTGGTCTCATAAGAATGAAAAGTTCAAGAAATCACAAACACGTGCTAAGTAATTGGTCCATTTTTCTTTTCATTTTCATTCCAGTGAAGTAAAAGTGTGATGATTTTTTTGTGGTCAGGCAAGTGGAATGCACGCCCAGCTGGATGACCAAGCATTTAGAAGAAAGAAATATCAATATCGGCATGCATATTTCTTTTTTATCCACTGAGCTTTTACCTCCTCCTTTCTCCTCCTCAATCTTAAAAGAACCAGCCATATGAAACTGTAATTGCTTTATAATTGCCACAGTTTTGCTATGGGCGTAAATTTCTAAAGGCAGGATACAAGAAACGGATAGTGTTTCATCCAGAGACCTCTGAGGAATCCAAGCACAGCTTTCATTCAGGAGCACATTGTTCATGCAGAGGAAAGCAGGGAATAAAACATCAGAGGCTCTTTCACATCATTATTGTCAAACACACTGAAACTGTAGCATTTTGTAAATAACTTCCAAACACTCACTTTTAAGTCTTTTTTGTCATGATTTGCTTCTATGATCCTCATTGTTTCAAAGTTTCATTCTCTGATCTATATCAAATGACATCTTTCATAATTGACTCCATTTGTCAATTGTCAATCCATTAGTAAGTTATTAGTCTCAACAAAACTTGTGACCAGCCTCTTTTTGTATTATAGTGTGATTTCCAGTAAATTGCGTTTAAAATGATGTTGTTTTTAACCTCAGCTTAATTTCCTTAAATGTGTGGCCACAACTTTTATGCCAATTCAGACTTATACACATAAAAAATAATGCAATCTTAGTTTGAATCTTTATTGTCTGTGGAATAAAATACAACTATATGATATATATATTTATTTTTTTCCATCCACATACTGTGCCTCAAAAGACTTTTATTTATATATATAAATAAAACTTTTATTTATATATATAAATAAAACTACAGTTTCAGTATGTGGATGGAAAAAAATAAAAAATAAAAGTGCACGTACTGCAAAAATAAAATAAAAATTTCAGAGAGAGACCAAATAAAGAACAGAAAACAGGAGCATCATGTGGGGTGACAGAGTAACATAAGGGACAAACAAACAAACAAAAATGGCTGACAGGTAACATCCTGTCTTGAAAGAGAAGATTGACAGATGAAAAGGATAAACAGACCAGCTTTGTCCAATAATGGGAGACACACACTTCTATCTCCTTGTTTTTACCTCGCTTCCATTTTACTTTGCAGGCTCCTTCTCCTCCTCCATAAGCCACTTTGCTTTGATTCAGCTCTGTATCTATATTTTAAATGACTCAATTACGTGGAATCCCGCAGTGAAAATTACGGATGTTTTTCACTATTTCTCTCCACTGGGACACCATGACCCCTCCCTGGCTCCAATAACCCCCCCCCCCTTCCTCCTCCTCTTCTTTCCTTCATCCCTCTCTCCTGGCCTCTCTCTCCACCTGTCCTATTTTCCTCCTCTCCCACCGCCACCCATTTTTCTTGATAAAGGTTTGCTTTGCACTGCGTATCTGCCACTGAGAGGAAATAATAGCTAAATGGTCTTGTTTGTGAGCTCTCTGCACGGTGAGCTGACAAAGAGTGTTTTGCCCGTAATTCTTCCTCTGTGACCAAACAACGAGCCTCCGAAAAGACTTTCTTAAAGATGACACAAGGCGCTGTTCAAATCCAAACACCAGGCATGACAGAAATAAAAGGATATCAGCAGGCAGAGTTGTAGAGATGGACAGAATGTTTTTCTTTTATTCATCCAAAGCAAAGCGGTGTTGCGATTCTTTTCAGCACTTTAAACCTCCATCTTATGGGGGTCTGAGGCATTTTAAAAGTTGAATCTACCTCTGATGTACTCTGCTGGTGTTGAATCTACTTTCAGGATAAAACCCTCACCCACTGCTGTGTTGCTCATACTCACTGAGGTGCAAAGCGGCAAGTAATGCTCAACCAAAGTGCAAGGCTTGGATCGGTTTTAAGGTGGCAATACATGCACAGGACCCAGGAAGCAAAACACATCTTCCTCATTTCATGCAAACGAAGGAACACAGGTCTTGGAGGACTGTCCAACGGACATTTGGCAAGTTTTATTTATTACCATGTGACTTTAAGGATTAAGAGCATGTGGTACATTATCCTTTCATACATACATCATGTGATTGTGATTTTTGTGTGAATGTGAACATCACTTAAAACATCTTATTTCAGATGTTTTAAGGATATAGTGAAAGCATTAAAAAGTTAATCAAAATAAAGAGAACCATGTAGCTTCTACTCTTATATTTTGAAACATTTTCTTTATGCTTACTAATGAAGGCTAGTTAAACACCCAGCCCAAACAGCCAGCATACCCTGAGGTGTAATTCAGGCATCATCGGAAAGAACCTACATTGCATTACCATCCATCATAACACACGCCATAACAACCAAATAACCAGCGCTATTAAACATTTAGATCAACCAAGGGATTCACTGAGAGTGAGGGCAAACAAAGCTACCAGGACAGCCACCTTGAACCTGATAGGCCTCTCGTCCATTCACCACCTTGCAGACCAACAGATCGAAGAACATAAAGAGTGTGTGCCAGCAAACAAGCCCCACCAGTAGACCCTCGGGAGAGGAGGGAAAGGGGAGAGACATGAGCAAAGTCCCTTTCAAATGAAGGAGATAAATCTATTGATTTGAGATCAGCGTGCTGCATTACTGCCTGCTGCCCCCAGGAGATCTGGGAAGTGGAGGAGGAGGTGTAATGATGAAGGTGGTTTGTAGCCATGCTGGAGGCATGGCTCCAGAGATGGCAATTGCAGTCTGTATGACAGTCAGCCTACCACTTAGGTCCAGGCTTAAACTTCTCAACTACTGAAGGGATTGCTATGAAGTTTTACACACATATTAAGTCCCGATTTTTCCTTTAGTGCCAACAACATATTGACATTTTGAGCATTGCAAGTGCAATTAATTGTCAACAGTTGTAAATATTGGCCTCAGAATGAGATAATATATTTTTTGATCCCCTGACTTTTCATCTTACCCCACAATCTTGTCATTATTTTACATTTTTGCAATATTTTAATTATCAGATACCTGCAAAGCTTAAGACATTCCCAACCTTGGCTGCAGTCTTCAAGGTCAGTACCACTAACCTCAGTTTACTAACACACAACACTACTGAATACTGCTTAACATAAGCATGTTAGCATTCTAATTTTGAGCTCATTAGCATGCTCACATTAGCCTTTAACTCACCACTGTACTTAGTAGCACCACTGTACTAAGTACAGCCTCTCAGAGCTGCAGGCAGGCTGTAGACACTCAGTCTTGTCTGACATCAGCTGGAAAAGGAATAAACATCCTTCACATTGAAATTGTATTCTGATTCATGAAGTGTGGATGGGCTCCTGGCTTAAAGTTGGCCTACATGTATCTAGAAGGAACCAGCTCAACAGGTCTTAACAGCTAGCAGAGAAGCTGCATACTGACACTACTGCTGAGCCTGTCACAAGGATCTGGATTACAGCAAGTCATAGACTGTGTGCTGTAGCTCACAGAGTTGCAGCTGAAACCAAATAATGAAAAGCACCCAAGATGCATTAGGGTCTGTACAATGCAGTGAGTCAAATTTACAACTACTGTAGCGGAAAAAATATAATAAACAGTTCCTAATTTAATTTCAGTAACACTCACTACACACTAATCTGTATATAAAATATAAAACCAAGGCTGGGGGTCAGTTAGCTTAGCTAGCTAAAAAAAACACAGCTACTCTGGGGCTGTTACAAAATCATTCGACCAATTCCTCTAAAGCTTGATTTACATGTCACTCCTTGTTTCTTTATTCTGTAAAAAACAGTGATGACAAGTCTTGGGGAAGTCACCACGGACCTTCAGCAAAACCTCAACTTCTTGTTTTCACTCTTTGTGTTTAAGCAAACACGAGATAAGATGTTAATTCACCAGCTTTCAAGGTGCTTTGATACATTTGAAAAGGGCAGGCTAGTCTTTCTGACACAAGAGTGGTATCAGTCGTCTTATTTAACTCTTGGCAAGCTCAGCATATTACCTAAAATGTCAGACTATTCTGTTAAAATATTCCCATTAAAGATGAAAAGTACTAGAACATTAGCAACCTACAACTCAGCATAACAACAAATTCCACTTCTAGAGCAGTTATGAGAGAGTAACTTAATCCGGCATTGAAAAAGTTATTGATTCTTATTAGCCCTGTAGAGCCTGCAGACTCTGGTCCAGTCAATTTTAGTGGGTAGTTGAGCTACATTTTGTTGTAATAGGAGACAGGAAAATCCTCACACTCATTAACCCTTTTAGATGGGCAACATTGAGCAGCAGGCAAAATATTTCTATTTTTCCATCAATATTTCATCACCGTCTTAGGCCAAACAAAGCCAGGGGCTTTGACCGTAATGGTCCCATCTGTCTATAGATCTTAAGGAAATCAGTGTATGGGTGTCCTTTGACACCAGAAAATAGGCTCCGACATCAAGGAAAAGCACTGCACTCACACTCAAAGGATCCATGGATGTTAGCAAGCCTGGAAGGCAAAGTGTATCCTTGCTTTATTTTGATGGTTCCTCACAGATGGTCTCTTGATGTTGTAGCAGAGGATCAAGTTTCAAGTATGAATGAAGTGGACATGTCAGCTATTGGGAAAAATCAGCTATATTAGAGCCGGCTACGCCAATTGCCATTTACCCAGTATAGAATCTAAGATACAGTATCAGCAAATTAATAATCTTGCAGTTGCTGGAAATTTCTATTCCCCTCTCAGCTGACAGTGAATCCCCAGTTGCCTAGTTTTGCTTAAAGTCACATTCATAATCCTAATTTAGTCAAACTCAGTAACCACATTAAGAAAAGTTTAATTAGCCTCTCATTCTTCACAGAATATGAGCTGTTAATCCTCTTATTATTATATTTTATCCTACTTTGTCTAGTGCTACACATGAACATAAAGAGTATGAATATGAATAATATATTATATTAAGATAACAGTATTGGCATTGTATCCTGACCTATAAATTGCTCACTGTTTCTTAGCAAAAGAGTGACCTCATCATCTTTGCAAGGCCCATTAGCTTTCTGCACAAACCTCAGGAGACCAAACCATTAACCCCTTACCTGCTAAGTAAAGGAGCGTTAAGTGAAATGTTCAGAAACAAGGAGCAATCGACAGTTTATTAGCATAGGCCTATCACTCAGAATTTTTAGTGCATGCATGAATATAATATAAAAAATTAGTCAAATGAGACGAGTTAAACCATAGAGGCCACTAATCTAAGGTACTTATGTGAAATTTAGTTAAAGAAGCAAATGTTTAAATAATTTTCTTTACACAAGCTGGATGAAATTTGGAAAAAATCGGAATGTGAAAAAGGACCAGAGACAGGGAGACTGTCATTACAATGGATTCGGATCACTGGGCTTGGGTTACACAAACCATATTGAAGGAGAGCCACATTGGCCTCTAATTGGTGGTAATTAGCCCCCCGTGCTCATTGTTCCTGTCTCATTGTGTTTTAAGAGGAGAGGTCAATGAACATGGGAACCTTTTACATACAGACAGGTAGATAAAGAGTGCAGATTAAATGACCACAAAATATTCAGATGGGTAAAAAGCTTTCCAATGTGCTTTGTTTAGTCATTGCTCTCATCTTGTCCCCACAAATTGATATTACTGTTGTTGAGTAAAATCTTGGTATTTCTAATGCTGATGACTTTTAAGTTTGAACCAAGAAATTATAAAATGACTATAAGTGCAAAATCATAAGGCTTAAAAAAAAATTTGGGTTTTTTTGTAGTTAGTTATAAAATTTAAAACATTTTTAAAAACTAAAATGAATGAAGTATCAAGGGAACAGTTATAAACTAGAGTAATGCAGAAGTGATTTAAAAGCACATACTGACCAGTCTAAGAGTCCTCAGTCAAGTTAAAGGCTAATGCCAAAAGGTGCTTTGGACATTATTAGATGTTCACAGGGATATAGTAGGTATAGCATTTATACCTAACTATAGCTAATTAGCATGCTAACACATGCAACTTAGCATTTAATACAAAGTACAATTTAGAGTGATGGAAATATTGGTGTTAAACGGAGCATTAGTAATCTTTAATATTATGATGATAGTTCTTATAAATTATCTTCTGGGAACTGTAAGTTTCTGGCACTGCGTAAATAATTAACTAATGTCTTACAGATCAACAATTAGCATTAATAACAACACATTTTTGGTTTCCAGCTTGCAAGAAATAGTGTGTAAACCTTATATTAATGACTTATTATTATTAATCTGAAGATTTATAGGAAAGTGTAGAACCAAGGTGCATTTTAATTGATTACCAATATCAAAAATTGAATTATTACCAAGTGGAAGGACAGACACCATCTAAAGACATTTTTCACATTCTGACAACCAAACAATTCTTCCTATCAACACCTCACAACTTAGCAATAAACTTTTAGCAAGTAATATAACAGTTTCAACTTACATACCATTTTCAAAAGAACACCTTATTATGAAGTGACACTAAACATATAGAACAAAAAGTGCACTTCACATGTCTTGACACCAAACCTTCGTTCATTCATTTCCAGGATGGCTTCCCTCTTATCGCCAGCGGCCCTCTGCACTTCATCTCGAGAGGTCACAGACCCTGATCTTGAACAATAGCCTCCTTTGTACATGTGCTGTCAGAGAGTGACAAGTACTTGAAGGTAAGTCGACCTGGACTCCCGAGGAGACACGGCTGCACAGGGGTGTCCATTAGGACTCAGTACTGTGACGCCGCCGACATTCATGTTGCGCTATTGTTACACAGCTCTCCCCTGAGAGGTGGACACAGAGTGGGTAATGAGGGGTAATTGGTCCAGGGTCAAGGATGATTAATTCCCTTGGTCAGGTGTCAGCCAGTTTTCATACCTGGCTGGGTAGAGAGGTAGGAGGGAGGGAAAGGTGGATGGAATATGAGACGTGGTAGATGAGCAGGTAAGTAGATGTGGGTCCAGATGCGCACAAAACATGCAAAGCCACTTGAGCAGAGGAGTTTGTGCTTGAATAAAACCAAGCCTAGAATGAACTTCACATACAGAAACCTTCTATCTGTTCCTAAAACAAACAGCTATCACATCAGCAGAAATTTCCCTAGATCATATCTTTCCAGAAATAATATGTGCTGAAAGGTCACCACGATCCTCCCCCTCCAACCACAGAAGCCAGACTGCGATTGATAGCTGTCCCCATCCCTCCTACCTTCCCTTCAGCTTGACTGACTAATCTGAATACCTCACCATCCATCCCTTCATTCTAACCAAGCAATTTTGGACACTGATTATCTTGCAACCTGTGTGTGCACGACAGTAAATGCAGGGGCTGGCTGGTAATTGACCAGGCAAAGACAGAGACGCCTGCCGTGTAATTGAGCGGGTGCTGAGGGGCTCTTTAAAGACTGAAAGGGTCCGAGGATCCCTCATTGCCCATTAGACCTGGCAGGGGGTCTCCTGTGCCTGTGGACTCCACCTTGAGGCCTACACGGTACCCGGCACTCAAGGCAGGACTGATATCTTTTAGTGGTTAGAGGTACACACAGGAACAGCTGCCGAGTCCCTCAGACTGAAGCATGATGTTTTTTATAGAAAAATAAAGTTAACACCTAACAATATATATAAGAACCTTAAACATATCCTCTTTTTTAATAGTGCTGTTTTAAATGCACTGAACTTTGCAGTCAGATTTAGAAATTAAAAGTCTTGAAAAGTTTGACATGCTTAAGCTCTAAGAAACGTTTTTTGCATTACATTTTGTATAAGGGCTCATGGCACTCACTCTATGGAAACTAATATAATTTTAAATGAAAGGAATTTTCTAGGTTTTGCCTCAATAAGCCCAGCTTAGCCTATAGACTGAAAACACAGCTAGCTCGGCAAACAAAATCTGCCTACCAGAAACTCTAAAGCCAACCACTCATCGGGCTATATCTTATTTTGTAAACCTGATTTCCGGGGGGTTTGGATTTGTGGTGTCTCCATGCAGTTGTTTACCATGTTCTTATTAGCAAGACTTTTTTTGTTTTGTCTGTTTTTGAAGCAGTTTCATCTGCATCTTGTCATGAAATTTGCCAGGATGTTTGCCCTGCCACATGAAGTGATTTTGCAGTGTCTGATAAACATGCCATTTGTACATATAGTATCTGTGCTCTTCATTTGATTGGTTGATTGCAATAAATAACAGAAAAAGCTGATTATCTGACCCTTTTCAGAGCTGATGCACTGGCAAGGAAATATTCAACAATAATCACTTTTCTGTCTAGCAGTCATGTAATTGTGGTTTTGTGACTGTCATTACCAAGGTTGCAAAAGGCATGTTTTCATGGCTTCATGTCAGTGTGCATTCAAGGCCACAGTGAATGTTACAGTCGAATATTTCCTCCTAGTAAAATATGTTTTTAACTCAAGGACAATATGTGGGGCTGAGAGTGAAAGGCATTGTGCTTATTTGTAGTTTCTGTAGTTTATCTATTATTAAAAGAGTACTGGTGAATGATACAGTGCTCTACATCTGCCTTTAAAATGCTTCTTCCTCTTTTTCTCTGTTCTCCAGCCCTGGAGACCCCAGGAGACATGTAGAGCGGGGAAATATACATATGTGGCCACTGGCCGATTGGTTTTCCTTCCATCTGACTTGTGCCATTTGAGCTAAGAAATGGCCTCATTATTTCTGCTCCAGTGGCTATCAACCCTCACACTGCTACCGCTTCATCTACATATGAAAATATGATACAGTGTCCTTGTTGCCCCGAAGTCTTCACGGGGCATTGACGCTACAGCCCCAATAGTTAAACAGGCAGGCATTAATAAAGAGGCTAAATAGACAAATAGACATGAACTCTTAATAATTGACACATCAAATCTGATAGAGGAGGATTTCTATCACCACAGTGTTTGTAAACTAATGATAAATGTTGTGTTCTGTTATGAATTAAGAAAAGAGCTGAGGAAGAAAAAACACAAATTACTCAATTTCATGTTGAAGCAAAGAACTCCTAGTTTTAATATTCGTTTTCAAGTTCTGACTTATAATGCCTAGATTAAGACAATTTTTTGCAAATAAAGTACTAAGAAACTACTTAATACTCAACTAGAGTACATTAAAAAAATACCTGTGCACCTGATTCAGAAAATTTTCCTGTAATGGTCTTACATTTCGTAAATTTTTCTTCCTTCACTCTTCTCCACCTAAAAAATTTCAGGGTTTCACTTTAAGAGTCTGGTTCGCTTCCAAACATGTTAGACACCCTGGTGCTAAAATAACAGCAGACAATTAGGTAAAATGCAGACAATGGAGGCACAAAGTCTAAACCTACGACTTTCTTAAGACACAGTGGGGATAAAGATGGTTCAGAGGACTGCGGCAGTTACTGCTTGTTGCTGGTGAGACCCTGCAAACGATGATGCTCCCTTAACCTGAAGGAAAAGAGAATAAGATTTTAAAGTAGGTTTTATTTTTATTGCCTTGTGCAGCTTTTTTAGATTAAATCTTAAGGTCAAAGGGTGCTAACCTGACAGCATTTATCCTGATGAATCCAGAGGCATCACATGGGTTGTAGTCTCCCTGCACATCCATGCTGGAAGGAAAAGAAGGTGAGAAAGAGGTAGGTGAGACTTGTTGTTGGGGTTTGAGCTTAGGGGAAAACATAACTTGAGAGAAATTAAAGAAAAAGAGTTACAGGATACTGAGCTAAAAAAAATGACTGAAATTTCTGTCATGATGGCAGTGAACATAAGAGACATAGAGCCTCATCAACTACTGGGAATCACTGATCACTGATAATCTGCTCTTTTGAAATCGATTTTCCTCTGAATGCTCCTCTTTAGCATTGTTTGTCCTGAATAACAGAGAATCAATATTGCAGAATGAAAACACGTTCATGTCCGCAAGCACACAAAAGGCACACATAATCCATTTTAAAACAATCCAATCATATCAACTTTGAGCTAAGTGTTGAGATAATTTTGTAATCTGATGTTTCTGTCTTCTGGTTTATCCGCATCTTCTATAAAAGACTTAATCTGTAACTTGTGCCACTGCGTGTTCTGTGTTGCTTAGGCTACTTCTTGTAAAGTCATCTCTCCTTAGTGTGTGTGTGTGTGTCTCACAAAGAGTGTCCGTGTGCTGTGTAATTACAGCAGTTTCTACCTGCAGTGCTTAATACACTCCCTCACAGAGTCCTCTCCTCCCTAGGACACCCCCAACTCTCAATGTACAGCTTGGACTCATTCTTCAAAAGCACTTAGCGAAAGAGGAAATTGCCAACAAATGATAGGATAAACACTATAAAAAGAAAGACGGACAACTAAATCATCAACTCTCAATACAAGGCTCCCTACCCGGCACCTGAACACCATTATGAGTGAGTGGCTTAAAAAGAATATGGCACTGTGAGTGTGTGCATGTGCGTGTGTGTGAGCAAGCATGTGGTATTTTGTGTATTCCTTTAAGAAACCCTGCAGTCTAATTGAGAGTGGAGCCAGCGGACAGCGAGGAGGGTGACATTTCTGTCTCAGATGGGTGCGCTGACGGGCTGTATTACCACTGTGTTAATGACGCCGTTTACTGTTGCCCATGGAGAGCCAACAGGATGTCAGCGGGGGGTTTCATACCTAATCTGGTCTGTGCATGTGTATGTGTGTGATTGTAGCAGGTCGCATGTTGCGGCGAATAAGTGTGTGCATGTGAGTTCGCTGCTTTCAGGTGTAAAGCTGTCAGGTAGAGTAACATGTATATGCGCTTACAAAGGGACCGGGAAAGTTTTGATAATCCACAATAACCTTTATCAAAAATGAAAAATAGATTAGTAAATTACACCATGGCCACGTCCTACCTACTAAATACACTGCTATGTATTATTCATACACATTTTTTGTTACAGAACAATTATTGTCGCATTACAGCCAGACTGATACGCAGCAAAGGCTGATGTTATCTGATCATTTTGGCATATTCTGGCAATCATGAACAAGAAACTGCAGTGCAGCCAACTGAAGTAATAAATCTTAAAAATGCTGCATTTTTTAAATAATTAATTCTTATATTTTTTTAATGTTTATATTTATATTTGCGTACCTTTTTTTTTGGACTATTGCTATGTTGAAAGAAGCATTTTGAATGTACAATATTGATTCTGCTGAATTTTAATTACCATTTTTCACTTAAGAACTATTCAGTAAATTATTGTGATATTGATCAAAAATCATCCATTGCAACCCGATGTGTGTACATTGCTACGTGGGTTTATGTCAAACATTAGTCTGTATCTGATATGTGTGGTTATTTTACAAACCCACCATCAGACCTATCACAACCGATTACTGTACATTAGCACACAAGTCTTCATTAGTAGGAGTTTCTCAGCCACTGACTGTCAAGATCCATGAGTTGTGATTCATCGAGAATGACTCGATGGTTATGAAGTTATTTTTAAAATGTGTAACTAAAAACAGAATACGCACAATAGTTGAGACATAGTGAGTTAATACAGATAGGGATTAATAGGAATAAATAAATGCACAATCAGAGTATAGTACAATTTATATTTTTTTGCTCATGCTCAAAAAAATACACTCTACACTCAGCATATTGTTTTTTTTCTTGGCTTTTTCTCCTGCCAAACCAGTCTACAGATTTGAAAAGCTGACTGTGTGAGACACGTTGCCCTGTCTCCCTCTTTCTGACCTACTTAACTAGCATGACACCCATGTTCTTTTCCTCCCAAAAGCCCAGTGAAACCACCTTTCTCCTCTGGCAGAAAACACCATTAGCTCTGACTCTAGGGTACAGCTGGAGTGTGTGTGACTGAAGGGGAGATGGAGGGGCATATGGGGGGGTTTTACTTTGGTCAGTGCTGAGCCTGCCCAGAGGGCATCAGGGGTCACCCTCCTGAACAAACCCACTGTTACCACGTCAAAGAGGCCATGGGGTTGCAGTATGAGGGGTTGGGGTCGGGGTTTGCCCTCCAGGAACTGAGCTCGACTCTTCTCTGATGTCTTTGTGAGGCAGGGTCGGTTTAGTATGTTGATGCGGAGATCATAAGAGATCTTGGGCAAGCTGACCCAAGAACAGGCTGGCTGGTGAACATTTGGAATAGCTGCACTGTGCCCAGAGGTGCCAAACACAGCTGTCAAGTCAGAACAAGCACACACTTTGATACACTGACACATGGCTGCTTTTCTAAACACTCCCACACATACACTCACACACTTTTATTCTGTCCTCGCCTACCTGACCAACTCCTCGTTGTAAAGGGACTTGGGGGACTCCCGTCCCAGGATGTAGACCTGACCCTTGAGGACAGAGAGCTGCACTTTGCCTTCTACTTTCTCCTGGGACTTGGTTATGCAGTGTCTCACAAACTCAAACTCTGGACTGTACCAGAAACCTGAGGAGAACAAAGAAACTCACTACATTAACATATTAACATATAAAACAAACATTATGGCTCTTGATGTTTTTAAAAAAGCATAAAATTTTGATTTTGCTTAATTGAAAACAAAGACAAAACCTCTTCAAAATGCTCCAAACAATAGGGCTGCCTACTGTCACCTACTGTCACCTGATTCCCACAATTCCCTATTCCATGAGCTTAGACTCTTTCTGTGCTCCAGTCTCAGTTCTGTTCCAGGTGAAGTTCATACACCCCTTTCTTTTGTCCCATTGCGCTGACCTGGCTCATCAGTCTCTGAGACAGATGGGCGAGGGATGTGTCTGTATATGTTCAGAGGTCAGGCACGCCCCACTCAGCAGGGGTCCTCCTCTCATCAGCGGCTGACCTCCACCTCGACGTCTGGCCATGTTCAAAGACACAATCCTTCCCTGCTTTCGTTGCCTCTGAATTGGCGTAAGGTGTTGAACTTGTCAATTGTATGAAGGCTCCACTTTAGTACAAATGCATTTGATGTTTATATTTCGTCTGTCCACATGTCGCCGTACAGCGACAGTGTCTCTGTTTTAAGGTTATTTCATTATCAATTAATCCTTCAGTCTGTTTAGTTAAAAAAAAAAAAAAAAAGTTAAATATCTGGTAAGCTTTCTTTTAATCAACCAAGCAATTTGTTGACCATTTAAGTACCTTTACTTTCCCCTTGTCAAATGTTTGCTGCGGCGGCACTGCACTACCTGCAATTGCTGCAAGTACTCTCATTGAAAAATTGTTTATTGTGACGTATTAATGCAAAACAGATGCGGGACAGGTGGATTGTTAACATAAGCCCCACTGCCAGTCGTCTGCTTTGTATCTGCAGAGTTATTAATGATTTAAATCCACCATAGGTTTAATCTCTGCCCTGCTTCTGAAGGTAGCACCTTTGTGTGTGTTTGCTTCCTCTCTCTGGAGGGTATAACTGGAGTGGCCTAGTAGTCAGTCTCTAATGGCACTGATCCTATTATGTGGATGAAGGTGCTGGGGTTTGGCCACTGAACAGAAGGGATGATCAAGACACCTGAGCCAAGAAAAGCTCACACACACACAAACACACATGCAAACACACTGAACGCACAGGGACGTAAGTACACATTTAGCATGTCCACATCTTGCTTATGTAAACTCTAAAGGGACGTTGAGCTGTCTGCCTATAGCCTGACTGATACCGGATTTTTGAGTCAGATAATGATATATATACACTGTAGTTTTTCAAACAGGTTTTGAAAAAAATGCTGTGCATACAAAATGTGGTGGATTCAAAAATAAACTTGTCAGTGCAGTTTGGCAAACTATGTCATTGTGTAATGCTGTTTTTAAATGATCTAACTTCTGCATTCATGTGCTATAATGTCATTGCTGGTTGCTTTCTGCTACAATTACACAAACATATGTGTAACAAGCTTATATAAGCTAACCTGTCAGTCTGGCTGGTTCATCAGTAAAGCTCTATTTTTGACATGAACAGTAACTAATAATCACCCATATAATGTTTTAAATACTTTCAGCAGGTAAAATCAGTTGTGAAAGAGATAAGAATTTAAATATCTGTTACTAAATCCTGGTACTTCCTAATTAGTTTCCCCTGCCCTGAAATCAATGTATGACATTGCCTTGCGCTGTATCATTAAATGCAACATGCATTACAATAATGGAAGAAAAAAATAATACATAATACAGAATGAGTGAAACCATGTGATTATGAAAATGTATTTTAGGGTCTTACCATTGTAGACGAGTTCGGAGAACTTGATACCCAGTCCCTGTTTGATCCGACGCACCTCTTTGTCCATGGTAAAGGTCTCAATGTCTAAATGGGCCTTCAACAGAATTGTTCCTCCTGGAGTTTCATATATCCCTAACAAACACAGGTAAAAAGGAAAATCAATACTATTGATAAAGTTTTTGCACAAAACACAACAGAAGTCTTAGTTTTGTTTCTTTTAACAAATAAGTTAGGTAATGCATTCACTTTTACCAGACTATCTTAAATATTCAATATAATACCATGACATTCACATGATTTTATAATGACATAACACCTTTTTTGAGTCCAAAATAATAGAAACTGCAGCTAACATACTTAGAGAGAGTAATTTCTCTCAATAATACCCTTAATTTTATCACGACTGACATCATCATGATTGCCATCAGCAGAGGCTAATCATAGGAGCATAAACTACAAGCCCTGTTCATCCGAATTACCTCCAAGCAAACAGCTCTATTAGCCGTCAGCTGTCTGACAGACAGGCCTTCACAGTGCTCACAAAACATGGATGAGCCTGTCCTGGGTAAATGACAGGGTAGGAGGCCCCTGCCAGCCTGGAGCCTGGACCACGGCTCTGCCTACCCTGCAATTTACCCCCTCTGGACAAGGAGGGAGGGGTGAGAAGAGAAAAGATGAGGTAGATGACAGGAGAAATGAAGCTGTCACTCAAATGTCAACTAAAACAAAAGGAGGGCTGGGAAAATGCTACCAGACAGATCTGGCAACGGAAAGAGGAGCTTTACGAACAACATCCATTTTTGCGAGCGCTGAAATTTTGAAAGAAACTGAGCACTGTTTTCCGATCCGGTACATGGTTCCTCACATCATCTGTCGATTCAAATGATGTTCGCGCTTTCTTGATAAAAGCTTTGCTGCCAAGCTGCCATACAGCCAATGCTAGGCTGCCAAATTTCACAATTTGCATGGTGTTCTCCTGACTCAAAAAGCTCTTCAGAGATTTAACAGATGAGAGCTATTTAATCTCTTCCAATCTGGTGAGCAGTGGATCTCAAATCTGTGCGACTCCAAATACCCCAGTACCGGCCCTAATCTGGAAATAGAGAAGCACTTACTTTGTGCTGGCAGCCAAAAACAGAGCTTAGCAATCCTGCTAATTTTCTAAAGCCTCAAAAGGTATCCACCTGAGCTAGAAAGACTTGTGGCTTTTAGGTGATCCGGGGCCACAGAGGGCACGTAGGAACATTTCTGCTGGCTCTATCAGATAAATTAGTTAAAACTGCCCCAAAACACAACTTGGCTTAAGTGCTCCAAAAGAGAGCTAGCTTAACTGAGAGGAGAAAACAATGCAACGCTTTCTGGGTAAGCTCCAACAGTGGCAGTTTAGTTAAGCTTAGTGACAACACCCCCAGTGGCTTTTAAGGGTTTTGATCTTTTATACCGTTACTGCAGGTATGCTAATCATGCTGCAGGCTTGAAGGGGCTCAGGTCAGGAATTAATTCTTCCTGAGCGGATGCCCTCTGACCCTGGGATCACATTGTTAGTTCAGCATAAACAAGCAACACATGTACATAAAAGCGGATAAACATCTTAAATTTGATAGAAAACCATTTTATTAAAAATTTGTTTGCGATGCAGTGATTACGCATTTCTGTTAAATATTAACAAATGACTGGAAATAAACAAGTAAATAAATTAAAAAATGTTCTTTAGAGCTTTGACAACTATATTTTAGCGAATCTATCTTGGAGTTTCACAATTGCATGGACCGGACATGAAGCAGCCGTCAGTTCATCAGCAAAAAGAGACAGCCATTTCCAAATGCTTTTGAAAGGTGCAACTCAGTGATCGCCATCAGCGGTGCACAGGTCAGAGGCCTGACAGCACCGTGACAGCTGGGAAATCTTAGTCTTGCGCACAGGCTGTTGAATGTTTTGTAGCACAGTGACAACATTCTTGACAAACCATTTCAATCCCCTCCGCCTCCCTGTGACCCCACACAAATAAATATGACCCCACACAAATAGGTATGACATGTCCCCATTCAATCCCTCCCATCATCTATTGTGCTAACACGGCTGCCATTCCAGAGGCGACCAACATGTACACTGGATGGTAGTTATTCAACCACTTGGACACCTTGTGCTCCACCTCTTCCTATTGCTTCAGTGGAGGAAAAAGCTTTGATCTTTTGTTCAGCCGAGGGGAGAGAAAAGTGGGCTTCCCATTTTCCAATTTCTACCTGCCAAGTTGCGCCACAGCCACAGTCTGTTGGCCAGTCAATTTGCCAATCATAGCACATAGTGTCGTGG
The DNA here is from genome assembly GCA_029814765.1 of Acanthurus leucopareius. Lineage (NCBI taxonomy): Eukaryota > Metazoa > Chordata > Actinopteri > Acanthuriformes > Acanthuridae > Acanthurus > Acanthurus leucopareius. The sequence goes on from JAQMCX010000027.1 coordinate 5,481,209, forward strand.
GGGAGAAGAAGTGTGTGAGTGTGTGTGTGTGTGTGTTTGAATGTGTGAGCGGCATCCAAGGCCAGGACAACTCTCTGCCCCTGCATATTAGCTGAGGTAACACATGTAGAGACCTAACAAAGGGGCTTTTCAAGTCGCCTGTTGATACCAAAGATAAAGAGACAAAAACATCCATGCGCAACTGCATGTGCACACATGTGATCGACTGTGTATTTGTTTGTATTCGGTGAGGCATGCATGCTGTAATCATGTTCACAGTGTGTGTTTTCTGTATGTGTGCATGCATAAGTGAACAGAAGTAACTTCAGTGTCTATGATTCCAGCTGAATGAGAGTAAAACATTTTCCTTTTGAGAAGAGTGTGTTTGCCATCCAGCCCACTTTTATGGAAGTGGAATAGCAAGTGTGACACCTAAAGCACTCATGTAAAATAACTGCAAATTGCATAAAAGCCCTGGATACTAAAAGGAAAGCTTTTGAGCGCATGTAAAATTAAAAGATTGGGATGTTTTTTCAGAGTAAGTGCAAACACGTCCATCTCACTGCATTTACAGCGTACATCACTCTTTGTGTAGGTCAGAAAGCCTGTAAGACTAATTTTCCATAAATAGCAAAAATGTCATAAACAAGACGATGAAGATGATGGAAAAAAGAAAATAAATAAAAAATGAATTCCTTACCTCGGGACTTCATGCCAATAAAACGGTTCTCGACAATGTCAATTCGGCCCACACCATGTTTTCCACTGAGAGAAAGACGGAAAGCCAGAAAATTTTAGTTAAGACTAACTCATCCTTACTTTCAGCCTAAATTAGATTAGAATGGTGTTTACAGAGGAGGACTTAAAGATTAAGTGAAATCTTACTTTCACTGCTCTTAAAAAACATGATAATTATTTAATTTACAATGTAATAATAAAAATTATAAATTATAAAGAGAGAGGGAAAACAATACACAACATTTCCACAGATCTTTCAGCATCATTGGTAAAATCAGCATTAAATGCAGTTGTGGCATTTTCTGCAAATATTATATTAAAGAGCAAAGATGACCAATATTTTAATTTTCCATGACAGTAGTAGGTAATTTCAACCCATGAATCCAGACCTACAAATGTTAAAAACTAGTTTATGGTGCGTGTAATGCAGATGCAGCACTAACTTTTACATAGCAAACACAACATTAAACATAATCATTAACTTTCACAGCTTAGTAGTGATATTTAATGGGGACGACAATTTCCCTAAAAAACATTTAAAAAACCCTTAACATCATAATTATGCTCAAAGCTCAACAGCAGCAAAGGAAATTAGAGTTTTTTGGCATTAGCTGACTTAACTTTAATAATTGAATATACTTGGATCGTTTCAAGGCAGAGAGGGAGAGAAAGAGTGAACTAGACACAGGAGGGTAAACTCTAGTGGGATCTGATCCCAGACCAGCAGTGACAAACACAACTCATTCCAGAGGAAGTGAAATTAAATCACTGCTCTACTTCTGGGGACATTTACATATTATTCTGATAAAGAGGCTTCCTTACACTGGATTAACAAATGCTTCATGGAAGATAAAACTGCTTTTATAAAAATACTTTACAAACATTATAAAAGCCACAAAGAAAAATGCTCACCCAACGTCATTGAGATATGAAAAAATATCCAGTGGTGAGTCCTTGGATTTGCCTTCCTTCACATTAGTCACCTTGACAGGCACTCCTGCAGAGAAAAAACTTAAATTTTTTATAAATATATCACACAAATAAAAAATAATCTCTGACTTATAATGTGACCCATTTAGTACGGTCAGTGTTTCATTCCAAATACCGTAAAGTAATGTTATGATGTACAAAGTGTTTTTATGTTTGAGATTCAAAATTGGAAACAGCAGTCAATGTTTTAGTGTTGCCTTTTTAATGTTTAAAGTAAATGTATCCCTTGTTTGGGCTTTGATGCAAAAAAAAATTACAAATGCAAAGCAGATAGCTGATAATTTGTACCCTTTTTTGCATATTTAATCAAACATATTACAATTCAATTGGCAGTACTTGCAAAGTTGTCAGTAAAATCAGTTACTGAAATGAAATATGGAAATGTAGAACAGAAAATGTTCCTTAATGGAAATGCAAAAGCAAAATGCAATTATCTGCATGAGTGTTTTTTTCTCTTCAAAAAGAGTAAAGGTAATTTTCATTGAAATAAGAGAATCAATCAACGAATAGCCCTCAACTACCAAAGAGTAAAAAATGTAACCTTCACACAGCTTAGTTAATCAAGAGTTTGTGGAATTTGATTGTGAAAAAACAGCAACAAGATGATAAAAAATCTGCTGACAAGTGCTCATTATCTCATTCACTGAAATCAATAGTAGTCAGCTGAAATTGAAAACCTTTACAAAAGGAGGTGGTGAGAAGGGCTAATAAATTCAAAGTCCCTCCTCATTTGAAAGCTGTGAAATCGTGGGCAGGCCTTTATCTAATTCAATTACTCACGCAGCTTTGTTACCCATACTCTCTTTAATGCTGAGATTTTTTGCGCCATTGAGTATTTGTGTGTTCATGCGCATGTGCAGGAGACAAAACCACTTGCAGAATCATCACCCATCTTCCTATTAGTATTTCTTAAACACATGCACGCACGCACGCACACGCACACACACATACACACACACGCCCCATGTTTACTCCGCAGACTTCCTCTCCAAAGCCACTTAAACCAAGCACACATCAATCACTGTCACTGACTTTCTTAATCATGGCGTTCAATGAGCAACACGGGCCAAAGGTGGAGGCCAGGAAACAAGCATGACGCTTGCAAGGTTGCTGCAGGTTTCAACAGGTTAAAGTTAAGACTTTTTAAGACCGTTATAAATTGCAATTTAAGTTCAGTTTGAAGTCCAAAGGGGGTCAAGTCCTAGGTTGAACTTCTGTGACGTCCTGATGTGAATATAGAGCAATTTTGGGTGATGGCAGATGTTGCTGGTGGCCTTTTCTGGTGCCTTATGTTTTTCTGACTTCCAATGTAACTCTAATGCTTTTAACCTTTACTCATGTTTCTTAATTGGAACATTTTCTTGCACAAGGTCATGATGAGCTTGCATTTACTGATGCAAACTGTGTAGCCTTATCAGAGTCTCAGGATATGGTGAAGGGGCTAGTTTGAGTGTTTGCTGTCTGTATGTTTTGTAGTTTTGTCAGAAAAACTTCTGCAAGAAATCAAAGCACAAGGGTGTGTGTCCATGTGTTTTGAGAGGAGAATACAACCTTTTGATAAGAAACGGGAAAATTCTGCTGAAATTCCCTCTCCATGATCTGTCCTGCATTCAGTCCTATACAAACTTTAACATGCCTGCAGTTGTCATTCAAATAGCTTTAAGAAGAAGAGCAACATTCTGGCTGCCTTTAAGCCAAGTATTTACAAAGCCCTGACACGAATGACAAGTGAAGGACTTGACAAATTTTTTTAGACAAGGGCTTTGTTAATGGCCCATTCTCATATCGCGGGTATGGTGGCGGCTCCCATGGCAGAAGGGAAAGTCCTTCTTGACACAGGAGAGGGCAGTGTGGATGATGCTTTACTAAAACTGTGCCCCCTCCCAGATACCTAATAATTAGATTAAAAGTTCAAATAAATTAAGTGTCTGAACGTGGGAGTGTAGAGGCCGGCCTTTCGTCCCTGTGCTCTCCTTTTTTTTGCTTCGCTCTCTCCATCATGCGGGTTCTATCATTCACTGAGGGGTCTTTTTTTTTTTCCACCCGTGATCCCTTTCTTCAGTTTTTCGCAGCCTAACAGTGCAGACAATGGGAGCGCAGACACAGTTGTAGGAAAAATTACTGCTTTACATTTTTCCTCTCTGTCTCTTTTTCCTCTCCACTTCTTCGGCATGAAAGGAGGGAGGGATGATTTTTTTTTTCTTAAAAAGGGAGAGGAATGGGGAATGGAGTGTTTGACGGGGGAAAAGGTTTCTGTCGTTAAATATTCTTTTTTAATCAGTGAGAAAACTTTGGTGAGAAAGGCAGGGATGAAAAGGTGGGAGGGGGAATGAAATGAAACATTCTTGTGCTGATCTTGTGCTCAGAGGGAGGAGTAGGCTCGGGCCTTTGTGTGGACAACTAAAACAGCTTTTGTCATAGGGTGCTCAATAAAGGAACAGGGAATATGTGTGAAAACAGAGCACAGGCCTGCAAAGAACCCGCGAAACCAGACTAGGCTTTACTCCTGCATCACCGTTTTACAAAAGCATATCTCATCTCCAGCTGAACTGACACTGACCTACTTGTTTTATAGTTTAACATTTTCTATGGGAAGCTGGTAAAGTGAGATCCTGCGCACATCTTCAGCATAGTTTCATGCTGAAGACTGAATGAGCATTTTAGTTTGCACTTGTTGCAGCTTTAATAATCACAGCTATTACTAAATCCTGCCAACCTTCTGAACTTCCTTTAAATTGCTATTATAGCTCATAAAGCTGTCTGTCAATCCCATGTGATCAGAAGAACTAGTGTCTCTCTCTACCGATTGATGTTAGTGCTCTACAGCCTCCACTAGTGACCAGAATGAAGAGACATCTGTGCCACTCGCCCCAGGCTTGGATGTTTCTTTCCATTTTCTTTTTGCGCAAACATGTGACACTTTCTACTATGCAGCCTGGCCCTCGTGGTAAAACATCTAATGAGTGTTTCTCTGGCCCCTCAGGGCTTGGTGTATTAGCTGGACTTAATGCTTCCGGCCTGTGTGTCTGCCCTGAGGGCAAACATGGCAGCTTTGGCCCGAGTAATGCTGTGAGAGGTTAAGGATAAGTCTGGGTGGTCAGGAATGGTGATAAAGAGCAAGCGGGTCAGCGTGAGAGCTGTAGCCCTGCAGTTATAACCATCAGTGTTAAGTAACACGAAGAGACGTGTAATGGAGTGAACACTAGGTGAGGACGGACACCATCCCCTACTGATGAATTATGAATGTTTAGAACTGATATCATTCAATTAAAATCATGTAAACCAGCTAAAACGTATTTTCTTGTGCATAACATGGGACAAAGCCTACTGGATGTAATTAATTTTGAAGGGTGGTTTCAAAAGCCAGGCCTTAAAAGTCCTGAAATTTTCAAAATTAAGCAAAAGTTTTGTTTAATTTGCTCTCAAATTTAAAACGATCAAAGCTTGAATGCAAAGGAACAGCTTACATTCAACAAACACCAAATCCATGACGAGTAAGATTAATTTAAGGCCAGATGTTTCAGTTTGAATTAACAGTCAGTCTTTGAGAAAAACTGAAAAATGCATTGTTGATTTTTAATTTTTTGTATATCATGGGCACATGACAGGGAAATGAACAAATTAAATCTTATTTTTAAATGCAAATCATTAATAGTCTTTTAAATAATGACCTCTAAATATAATGAAATATATAACGATAAAAACAGTCCCGAGCTGTCATAGAATGTTTTTTTTAGGCAAACTTCATGTTTTTTACATTTATATTAAGAATTAGGTTTTAGAAGTAAAAATTAAAAAAAAAATCAGGTGACACATGTTGCAGACAAACCGTTTCTGAACTCTATCTCCAGTACATCAGGGGCGTTTGGAGAATCTTCTGGGTTCTTGGTCATCAGGTACAGGTCAGTCGGAGCGTGGCTCTGAAGAAACACAAAAACACACACTCACTCGCTCTATTTCACACACTTCTCTCCCCTCAATGAATAACCAGGACCTTCGGAGACCTCATCAAAGAACAGTGCAGCAAATGGGGAGGCCATTGTGTGAAGTGATAACGGACAACTTGAGATATGGCGGGGGAGAAGAAAAGAGAGGGTGATGCGTGAAAAAGGAGACACCTGAAAACACCATCAGGAGTTGAGTGAAGACAAAAAAAAAAAGGAGAAAAAAAAATCAATGTTCCATTTTTCTCCTCTATTTGGTTTCATTTTCCCTGCACGGACCTTCACCACGGGGGAAGGCGGGAAAAGTGGGATGCAGCGAGAAAGAGAGTGGGAGAGGGCAAGAGAAAGAAATGACTCACATCCTCAAGAACAGTGATCACTTGACGAGTCAAAACACACCTGATACTATGACAGAACCTATTTGAGCAACACTGCCTCCCAAATAATATTCTGCCTTTCTGTAAAAATCTCACATCTGCAGGTTCTATCATGTGTCTGCTGTTCTTCCCTACCTGTCTGCACCTCCTTTAATCTTCCAGTTTTCCAGTTTTGATTTTCTGAGTGACGTTTGCCTTCTATTTTATTTTCAAATGTAGAATTTTTTTTGCTAAATGGGCATCAAACAACAAAGTCCACATCCCAGTCCGCTAAAGTTGTCCTGGGTGACAGACATTTGTCGTTTTTCCAGTTGGCGGGAGCCGGGAGCGATTTCAGTAAGTCACGGCTGGGGCCTAAAAGAGCGTGGCGGTCCGACGTGTCTGCCCAGCGATGTGGCCCTCCAACAATTACACAGCATTAGGACAAGACGATGGCCAATGTCTCCTGAGCTGAGGCAAATTGCAGGGGGACTATGCAAAATAACTACTGGGTGCATTTAAATGGAAAGCTTTACCAGACACTAAATCATCATACAATAACTAATCGGCATCTGCACGTCGCTTGTCAGTGAGGAGAAAACGAGCAGCGCAATCACTTTCCTTCCTTTTAACTAAACACCAAAATTGACTGGGAAGGCGGCCGTCTTCCTCTCCTTTATTTTCTGCCTCAGTGCCCTGAAAGATGCCAAATGAGAGCGAACAGGAGAGGGGTGAAATGACTACCCTAAAAAGCCTTTTGATGCATACTCTTTGAGGGGGGAAAGATGGACTGAATTTTAAATACCAGAGAATAAGAAAGTCTACAGTTCCTGTCATGTTATATGCTGGTCGTAAACAAATGTTTTTTGACTTTCAAATAAAACACAGTATAGAACATAAGAGCCTTTAGCTGAAAATGCTTTACTAATGAGGAGTTGCTAATTTAGAAGAAAACATAACACAGAATTTATATATTTATCTTTATGGTTTTTGACATGTTATGTATTAACCAAAGGAGAAGCTCAGAATTGAATGTTTCTGCCAAGACAGATGAAGTATGCTTTTTAATTATATCTAAAAAAATTAAAATTAATTTCAAACAATCCAAAGACTCAAATCCCAAGTTTAAAATGATAATTTTTATCCCAATATGAGTGTCTTTATTGTGCTAAAAAGTATAAAGTGGATTAGAATTTTTTTTTTTCCAAATGATCAATTAAAATAAATACAGATTTTTAAAAATGTATACATTTCTTCTTCTGGCTGAGTAATGTTTCAAAACTCATGCATGCTCCAACAATAAGAGCTCACACCTAATAGGCTATTGGATGGAGAGAAAAAAAGGAGAAATAAGGGGAACAGGCTTGTTTCCAGTGAGCGAGAGATCAATGCATTTCAATTCAAACCCCCTGCAGGTGGACCTGTCCCAAAGCCATGGCCCTGAAAGAGAGGAAAAGGTAGAGACAGAGAAGGCGGGGGGCAGGGGGTATTGGTGGGAAATGGGGCATGAAGCGCACCATCATGTAGCACAGAGCAGTTCCTTTGGCAGTCTTTGCTTCGACCATATTGTTGTGCTAAACGCGGCCCATACAGCAAAGAAGAAGGCTGACGCATGAACTTAAAGCAAGTAAATTTCTATCTTTCCACATATTAGTTGCCTCATTGGTTTTCAATCGAAGCCAACGGAGCCAAAGAGGGAGAGGTGGCAAGAAGGAGAGGGGGAGGAAGGGAAGGGAGAGTTGAGAGGGAGATAGAGGAGGAGAGGATGGTAAAAAAAAACTAAAAAAAAACATCTTTGGCGCAATGGATTGGAAATGATGCTTAAATCACCACGTTTCAAGTCTGTCCTTCTCTTTAAAATGCAAACATGGCAAATTGAGACAAAAATAAAACAATATCACACGATGTGCTGGAGAGATATTCGTATTAACACCCAGGATGTTTTGTTTAATGTTAGGGCCTCAGCTGAATTTAATGAGGACAACAGGCAAAGCCACATAGAGGCAAAGCTCCAGTGACGCCAAGGTGGACACGAGGGCGGTTTTACAGGTCAGACCAATCAGACCCGAGGGCAGCGAAGGCACATGACAAACGCTGACCTCTTTGCTTCAAAGCACACATTCACATGCATACATACACCTACGAGCCCACTTCCTTTCCCTACAGGCAGTCTTCTGTCCATCCATCTCTCAGGCCAGCCATGCGACCAGCAAAAAAAAAAAAAACAACAACCAAGTTTTCATTTCCTCTAGGTGAGCAGGGGCATGGCGTTACGCTCCTTTACTCCTGGTCAACACGAGCAGTGGCCCATCAGCCCCCTGATCAAAGAGAGGAGTGGGCTCGGGGAAGCTCAGTGACAGAGGCTATAATTAAGACTGAGGTGATGTTTTAATGACTCGGGACGAGTGTCAGGCTGCCTCAGGCCGGGCCCTGACTGCTCATGTGTGGAGGGACAGAGACAGAGGTATTGAGGAGGCTGACGGGGATTGAGCCATCCAACAACTGGCAGATTGCTAATCAAATCTGCTGAATACCTCAACAAAAGACATGTAGCACACTAGACCTGACCTATTACATAAACTTGGGTTGGGGGGCGTAAATAAAATCTTCTATGAAAGCATTTTGAATTCAATATTACATCTGTTGTGTTTAATCCTATGAATCAAATACCTGAGAAATCTCAGATTAAAATCTTATAAATCCAATCATTTTAAGCAGTCCTTTCAACCTTTTTGCAAATTTGCACACAATGGTCAAATACAAGCTGAGATATTAAAAAGGCTGGCATTTAGAATCTCAACCATCTTTCAAGAAAAGATTAAGTGGTTACAGTGTTTTATCATCACATCAATTAACCCAAATACCAACAAAACCAGACTTTAATGTGAGACCTTAATTTGTTGAACTTAACGGCGACCACTTCCTGAATGCTGTCAACAGGTACATAATAATTCCATTAAATGTGATTGCATAAACATGACAACAGGGAGCTGAAGTTGCCCTGGGCGCATGTCCTTACACAGGTTAATGTTGCCAGATGGAGGTGAGTAAATAAAAAAGTCATTGTGCTACAGGCAACGTGGTTTAGGGTTATCAGGAAGGAAACAGTGTTAATCGTAGAGTAACCTGAACTCGGCTGACTCTTATCAACAGAAGAACATATGAGCGACCATTTGGACATTTCCTAATCTGACTGTGTTGAGCAAAGAGGGGCCTTTGTACCACAGGTGGGGGGTGTTGGGGGGGTTTGAATAGCTGAGGTCCACCATGAGCCTTTAGGGCTGTAACTGGAGGAGAGAGAGGGGCTGATGCAGAGAGGAGATACTTAGAACAAGGTGACCTCTTCAGATGACCTTCTGGGTCTATCAGAGTCTGTCATGTTGGTTTGAGCATTTAGGTGAGAAATTCACTTTGTTATTTTTTTCTATCAGTACTTTTTTCACTTAATTACACCTAAATGCTGTGATAATGTCGTGATGTTTGCTCTGACCGTAATTAAAAAACATACTTGGAAAAAGTCAAATGGCCAGAAGGACCTTGGGTTGTGTTTGGACTGGAAACTACTTCATTATTACAGCTCATTTAAAGTTCAAAATATCATTTTGTGTCCCGTGTAATAAATTCAAATCCCACTGCCACTCTAGACCCCTGCACCATAAATATTTCATTGTATTTAATGCCATTAATCGATTCAATATTGGAGTAAATGGTCCAACACAAAAACCCCTGAATGAAATCAGTTACACAATACTGTCATCATGCATCGCTATGCTATTGAGCCGGTTCGCTCATTCTTTTCAAAACATTTCTCCACAGGCCAGCCATTAAAGAGGCAGTGGAGGGGTGGGAAAAGGGACAGAGAAAGAGTGAGAGAGATAGAGGTCTGTGAGTTACAGTGGCCCTGCCCCTGCATCTCCACTCCAGCAGCGCGGGACCCCCTCGCCTCCCTGTGACACCCTGTCCATTGGGGGACTCATCTGTCTGGCGCGCTGTCTTTGTACTTTACTGTTACTGGTGACATTTTGGTGTCACGGTGTCACGATGAAATGGCTCCCCTCCCACGTTGCAGCCCGCGGCGGCGCAACTAGTGGAACAATGAGGTCCCGAGGAGTTGGGGCTGGAACTCAGGAGGCCCCAGCTGGGCGCAACGCCCTAACCCTTCCCCCTCCCTGGCTCCCATGAAATCGGGAATTAGTCGAAGCGTTGCTGACGACAAGTCAGTGTCTGTGTGTCCCAGGCTCTTCCCAGGGCCCAGCGAGGACCCGGGGTGAGGAGAGACAGAGACATAGACACAGCAACCGAGGGATGGGCGCTTTTGGGGTCACTGGGGGCAACCTGTATGTACTGTTTTGACCTCTGACCCCAGTGGAGATCAAACTCTGCCTCACCCGTGGCACTGTGGGAGAGTGAGTCGTGTTTGTCTCTGGTTAGGGTTGGCATGGGTCAGCAGAAGGGAAAAAAGCCTTACCACTGTGTTATTTTAACAGTCAACAACATAGACGATGCATTTTAACTCTGTAAAAAAAGATGTAATATTGAGCCTGTTTGCTGTGGTGGAAATGATGGTAAACATTGTTTGAGAATGGGAGGAGGACAGAGAAGACTATTTACTGTACTCAATGCTAAACTATATCAAACTTTAAAATCTATGTCTGTGTAGGTTAACAAATGGTCCAGGAAGTTTTGCCTCTGATTGCTCTATTTGTTTTAGCACTAAAAGACATTTTGCTATTCTCATGACATGAACTCTCCAGATGTTTATACACAATCTTAAGTCAAGTCATCTTGAACTCTTCAGGTATGCATTTTATTCTCACCTGTTTAAATGAAACTTATGTCTTTAGATTAGTTATCACAGGCTTTTAAACAATGGTCTAAATGATAAAGTCAGTGATGTAAGTGAGCATATTGTGTAATATTGTGTAAAATAAGTTATATGTTATTAGAGACAAGTGACTATCTTGGTATTTAACCTGTTATGACCTGATTCTTAGCCATAACAGTTCATATGGAAAGAAATTTATTTGGTTACTATACATTTTTATGGGGAAATTGTCTTACCTTTGGGTTCTCCAGGATGCCAGACTCATAGCTGTAAAGAAACCCAATTTAGAAAATTACTTACTGTGTAATTATAATTGAAATGATAAGTCGTTGAAACAGGAGCTAAAGAAAGTGTACCACCCCAGTCCTTCCCACCTTATATGCATGAGGTTGGCGTCCATGCTCCAGGGTGCTTTAGGAGTGACAGGCACAGGGATGCCATGTTTCTACAGTTAGACACAGAAAAAGCTGTCATGTTATACTCAGTTTATGCGTAAGCTGACAACAAAAGGTTAGAGTACAGACTTTAAACCTGAGCTAGACTTGTTTGTCCAAAAATAAGTTGTGAATACAAAGAACCAAGCAAACTATTTCTTGTGGCTGGTTTTTGACAGTACCCAGCATACATCTGTTTCCCCACACCACTTTTGTCAGTAAGAGTCCGCAGTGAAAGGAAGAAAACAATCACAGAGGAAATATATTTTCTGTATGTTTGAAGAAAAACTCAACAATTCAGTGTTTTCAGACTGTGTGATTTCACAAGTACTCCTCAAGCCAGCAAGAGAGTGGTGTTGACTAACATATCATGACCACCCTCTAGTGGTAAAAACCAGTCCAAACCGCCATCTAATAAATGTAATCATCTAAGCAACATCTCATAAACACCTGTGGTCTAAATAATGTCAATCTAAGTCTGGATCTAACCGCAAAGCTAACTGCAAATGTTATCAGGAGTGTAAAATTAAATTATAGTTAGGAGTAGCTATGAAAAAATAAATGATAGTATATATTTAGGCATCTAAATTCAATATTCATGGGAATTCCACTTTTAAGTTTTATAAACATATATAAATAAGCTAACCAGTGAAATCAGTGAAATTCAGTATTTAGTGAAATCACTACTTTTTTGTCTTCAGTATACTGATGAGAAATCATCCGATATGCCTCAGACAAAACAAATTTTTCATGCCAGTATTTCAAAGTTCACACATTTGACAAGTTATGACAATTTCTTAACCTAAGTTTAATGAGTGGAATATTTTTGGACTGTTTGTCAAGTTATCTCAAGACATACTTTGGGCTCTGGTAACTTATGATACTAGTGATTAACAGGCTGGTGGAGTTACCTGAGCGTACTCCATCAGATCTGTTCTTCCCTTGAAGCGGTTGTAGAATTCAGGGATCCTCCACGGTGCAATAATCTGTCAAACAGAGACACTGTGAGTGTCGGCCCCGCTGCAGCAGCAACATAATCTCACACATGTGTTTAACAGTACAGGCCGTAACCTCCATATGGTGAAGCAACAAATTTACCTTGACTTCAGGATAGAGGGCGTAGCATGTGAGCTCGAAACGTATCTGGTCATTTCCCTGACAAACACGAACACAATGTTAACAGCACATGTAAGGTGTGTTTGTGTTTAATTGCATTTTAGTCAACAGTCTAAAATCAATAATTGTCTTAACTAATTAATCCTTGCTAATTCAACAGATTGGAAACAACTGATCGGAAACCCTGAAGACCTTTCATTGATTGTCATGAGAGACAAAAAAAGCCAGAAAAATTCACATTTCAAAATATCACAATGGGTAACATGAGCCTTTTTGTTTAGAAAAATAGTCCCATCAGTTAGTACAACAGTTCTGGATAATTTTTCAGTTGACTAACTAATCAATTAATTGTCTAAAAAGCCTCATTTATAGAGCTGTGATCTCTTTTATGTTCAGACTGTTGCTGACTCACAAATGGATTAATGCCTGGTTGAGTTTTTCTTCCTACATTTACTCATATAGAGCTGTTTTCACTTTCTGCATTAACAGTTTTAAGATAAATACAAAAAAGGGGAGTGAGCTACATTAATCATCACAACAATTAAAAAAAAAAAAACACTAAAAAATGTTCAGATATAGTAAAAGAATTAACAAAGTACTGTGTTACTGTATCACTTTATAATGTGGTATCTGCCTCCATCTACAGGTGAAACTTGGACACTGCATTTACATTGGAGCCCTTGACAGTATACGGACCTCATCTCTCTACAACAAGCATGGCAGTGTTTTACACAGCATTTTGTTATTACTTTAGGTTTTGCTTCATTTTTGCATTGACCTCCTCATTTCAGTGGTAACATCAACATCTGGAATTGACTCTCTCCTGCAGTGTAATGGTATCCTGAATGTTTTTTATATCTCATTTGAGGTGTCAGACCACTTTGTACTTAAATTTGGAGCAGCTACAGCATGTCGTTGAAATCACACTGACCTTTTAACCCTTCATTAATCCCTTTAAAAAAATAGAATAAAAAGGCATTTAAAGCATACACAAGGTGAATTGGGTATGCCTTTGAAATTGAATGGATAGTGGCTTTTTTGAGTTGCAAAAAGTTTTAACTGCACTTTGCCTGTAGTACCGGCTTCTGTCACAACAGCAACAGATTCTGTTGAAAGTTGTACTAGTTAATTAAACTCTATGCTTGCAACTCTTTTGGGTTCAGCTGCACCTCTTTCAACCAAATTAGATTGTGAAGAAAGCTCACGACTTAGTTTACAAATTTAACGCATTTTCTTGGCTTGCAGGAATTTGGAGTGTAAATATCGTCACACTAGAAAATGCCAACTGGAACTTTTTAAACCACATGACATGACAGTTTACCGAACTTTATGAATGTTGACCTGCAGCAAAAAACAGCTCACTTCCCCTGTTTAATCAATAACAATAAACACAAACTGAGATTGCTTTTTATCGGTATAGCTTAACTGACTCAAAATCAGCCATCTCTCTGCTGCTCATCTTTTCACAGATTTTTTTTTGTTGTAAAATAAACACATTAAGAGACAAAATAAATTCCTCATCTCAAGCTACGTCTAGAAAGTTAGTCCTACAACATTCATATCTGTCAGCTGGTCTCAGTTCTTATGCTCTTTGAGAATGTCACTTATAAGACACTGTCTAAACCGGTTTTAGCTTTTAAATGAACAAACTATCAGATGCAACCATGTCCTGCTGAAATTTCTCATCTCTGGTCATCTTGGGAACTACATTTAGTATTATTCATTTATCACCTACAACTACCACTGTCCATTTGCCTTAAGATTGCCGTGGTTAAACATCTACTTAAGAAGTCTTCCTGATCTAAATTAACATCTGTAGACTAATAAATGGATACAGATCTTTCAGAAAATGCATCCAACTGTAATCTTTTTAGGAAATTTTGTCAAATTTTGTATGGAATCTGGCCTAATATTCAACATTTTTCAGACATTACTCATCCATGCAAATCATGAAAGCCTCTTGCAGGGCCTCCAAAACGCAATATGTATTTGCATATTCCTTTGAACTGCAGTGACTCATTTAATTTGGCTCATGATTCAGAGCAGTGTGAGGAAGAGGGCAGCCAATAGAGATGATAAGATGTGCTTTAGATTTGCAGGAAACGTCTATTTTCTGTCAATGAATGAAACCACCAAAAAACACCAAAAAAAGGGAAGATTACAGTAACTGAATGGAGGGAGCAGAAATGGCTTTGAACTGGGTAGATTTCTGATTTAAAGTTGCTGTTTTAAAAAAAATAAAGATAAAAAGTTAATGTTCAACCCTGCAAATGCATGACCTCAACTATGGACATTGACCTTGTTAACTAGTTTGTGTTTAGAAAAGACTGAATGAGGCATCTTTGTGTACACTGTCCAGGGTAAAAATCCAATATAAGAAGCTGATCCTTAGCACCATATGATTCCTGTAATTAACTTTTCTTCTGGCTTCTGGCTTACCTTTCCTGTGGCACCATGGGAGACAAATTGGGCACCTTCCCTCTGTGCAATCTCCACCTGCCGGCGGGCAATGCAGGGTCGTGCTACTGCGGTGCCCAGCAGGTATCGGTCCTCATAGATGGCATTGGCCTGAACTGCAGGCCAGATGAATTCCTCCACAAACTCTGAACGCAGGTCTTCAATAAAAACCTTAACAAGAATGGAAGACGAGAGTCAGGCAAAGATCAAGGCTTTGCGTTAAATTTTTAATTATTTTAATTTTTGAGCCATTTTTATGTGGCCAATTTATGTCTACAATGCAACATCAAATATTATTCTGTTAATATTAGTCTGTTACCTTCTTTGCACCAAGGCTTTCTGCCTTTTTTCGCGCAGCTTCAAAATCCTCATCTTGCCCAATGTTGGCCTACAAAAACACACATTTAATTGCACATCATGGTGACACAAATACACAAATTTTTAAAAACTACTTGTAGCTAACATGAACACATTTTAACTGTGCAGTCAATAAAGGAGGCTTGTGGAATAACACGCAAGCCCTGCATGTACAGGCAGGCATGATTGTGCAAGTGTTAATTCCAACATGTCCTCACGTTGTAAATCAGGTCATGCACAAAAAAAAGCATGAGGCTGTCTAATATTCTGAGCTTAACACTAGACAAGAAAATGCGATCCAACAAAATAGAGGCTGAACCTTGTGTGTCACAGCAATGCACTATAGAATAACACCCATCCCCCCACACCAAACCAGAACAACTGAATGAAAAGTACAAGAAAATCTGCCTGCTGTGCAGTTCAAAACTGCCACAGGGCAAAAAGTAAATCCAGCTAGCTTTGCAAAGGCATTATGAAGCCAAATCCACCGGTTGCCAGTTAACTGTGAACTGTAGCTTTAATAGATTTTTAGGGACAGCCAATAGAAAAACTCCTACATGTAGGATAAATTGCATCACCTGCTTAAAAAAACAGCAAATAGTTAAACTTCAAAAGTAAATGACATGCAAAAGCAGGTGGTTGGAAAAACAAACTAAGACATCTGACGCACATGCCCTGGTTTATTAACCTTACCAAGTATGTGATTACATCATAACCTTGTTCCTTCAGCCAAACCAGAATACAGGATGTGTCCAGTCCACCACTGTAAGCAAGAACAACTGTATCTTTAGACATGATGAGGTCCGATCAGTCCAACGGGAGGAGAAGCTGTGAATTGAGAGAAGACATGAATCCGTATGAAGGCAGTTACTATCAGACACTAGACTGGCTGAGATTAAAATGTGAATATGTAACCAAGTTTATTGGTGTAAACAACCTGTCATGTAAAATCGCCAACGTATGAGGCACAGACTGGCATGGATTACAGGTTAAACTCTATCACCCTCACTTCTGATAGTGTTCTAAGAATTTATGATAAGAAAACAGGAAGGAGCCTGGCTTCATTGGTCAAACTACAGTCTGGTCTCAGCACCGCATCCACAATAAGAAACTCCATCCCTGTGCCACCTTCTTCATCTGTTACCCTTCTCCAGCTAAAACCAACTATGATGCAGGAAACAGGAGGATTCTTGCTGTTAAACTTTCTTTTAGAGACTGGAGGCATTGTTTGGAGGGAGCAGAACAGCCATTTGTGAAAATAAAGAGCTCATAAAAACTTGTTTTAGATTCAAACAGCCAAAAGCCCAAATCAACCCTAAACCTGCAGGGAAGCGTTCTTTGTATTGCCAACAACCTGTTTCTCTACCAGCAGAGTGACGTTGTTGTCCACTTGGTCCAAATGCACCTTTGCCACTGCCATAAGATTTGAGGGGACACCAGTTCCACCCTCCTGTATTCAGCAGGACCGACAATGAACCTTGGCTCCAGAACACAAAACAGTCTTTATGTTTGTCTTTCTTTTAAAAAAAATTAATTAATAACCCTGGATTGAATAATAAACCCATCTGCTGTCAGACTTCAGTCACCAAATACCACTAGATTCAACTCAACTCTCTGAGTATCACAGTTCAAACCAGTTCTTTCCAGCCCCTCGTGCCCTGCTTTCAGTCTCTACCCACCCGCCCAGATCAGTGATGATGGTTTGATTTCATAATTGGATGTGTGTCCTTGTGGCACCTTGGACCCAGTGGTTTCCATTACTTTGAGGAATGGGAGGGAGACAGTCTGACAGTCATTGTTGTGATGACAGTCTGAAGTCTTGCCTCTCTTGGATATTACAGATGCCAGCCTCATTAGGAATTTTCACCAGGCTATTACAGACAAGCCTGGCTGGTTGCCCGGTCTCTTTCGGAGGGGGGGCTACTTTCAGGGATCTTTCTCTCTCTCTTACCTTACGTTCTTTGGTGTTTGTCCCTTTCTTACGTTAAAGGTTGTTCTCTTGTTTGATCTCACTCTGTGAGTGTATGGGTGCTATTCTGTCCTCCGGCCAGCACTCCTTCAGTCTCGTTTCATCTTACACTCTGGATAGGCTCTCTGAACATCTCCATATAATCTTTCATAACATCTAAATAGAACTGCTGCAAATCATCTCTGCCTGGCTCCTGATTTGGGTCAAATTATATGAGAATTATATGAGCAACAGGAGAGTACTGATGTGTTAATTAATTTTGGGGACACTCCACTGTAAAAGAGGAAATCATTGACCATGTTTCCAAATCAAAATTTCCAGAAAACACGCAAAAGAGTATTTTTCCAAACAAAGATCTGTAGTTTGACCAAAAGGTGGACATTGATGTATGAAGAGATTTTTTGACATATATCTCATAGCAGAGAATTTGTACATTTTTCAAAATAAATTTCCCTTAAAGTAAGAAAAACTTTTTTGAGGTCGAATTGTTGTGAGACAACTGCTCTTATGTGCGACAAGTCATTGAGTATTTTTTTAAGACAAATAGAACCTTTTTTTCCATGGCCAATTATTGAATTTTGTGACAAAATTCAATCACATCAAAGCACATTTTCCCAATCTAACGGCTGAAATATGACAATTAAAAACACAAGATGATGTGTGGGATGATTTTGCTGACATTAAAATTCATGTGAATGAATGAATGATTGAATGAATATGGATCTCTTTTTGAACAACTCTTTACGGATGGTCCATGCATACTCATTTTCTAGCTGGCTGAAAGCAAAACAGAGAATGGCGGGTTTCTAAAAAAATCAGGTTGCAGTCAGTTGTCTTAGTCAATATGCTACGTTTGGAAAAGGGCTTCGAAGCGGGTGTAGTAACGTTTCGTTGATGAGGTAAAGACTGAATCTGTGAATATCATTCACCCCCCAAACCCCGTGTTTGTGCTTTTCTGTAAGTTGTCCAACAGGTTGCTAGTATGGCTGAATCAGATGTAAAGTTACATCACGCTAACCTCAGGATATATAGAGAATTACATTTTTCTCGAGGCTAGCTGGCTAAAAATTTTATCAAGATACATGCACATTTTCCCACAGCAGCACCGGCTGCAAACCCTAGTGACAAAACGTCAACGTCGCGTTACTATATACGTTAACCGGATGACGTTGGGCAGCACTCCAACTGAAATCAAAATAGCCGCAGTAGACACACAAATGAAATTAAAGTCAAGAACAACATTGATTTTTACTTACGAAAAAGTGGATTGATAGCTAAACGTTATTTTGAGACGTTTTTGCTGCGTGTCGTTCGGCGGAGGAAGGCGACAGCTGCGTGCTCCGGTTAGCGGCTGTTTGACCCTTTGCTGCTGCAGCATGATTGGTGCAGAATCACGTTGCGTCATCCACAACATTAGCATCGTGTGTATATGATACGGTTTTGCATATTCAATAGTGATGAAATAGGCTCCTGAGTTACATTACAAGAAATGCAAGCTATGACGTCCATGGAGCTCAACCCAAATCAGTACTCTGTACTGATCCCTTTGCAAAGGCTTATTAAAATACACAAAGACATGTCTGTGTTCAAACCTTATTTTTAGATATCCACCACAGAATAAAGTAGAAATCATCCACAGAGTTAAATTGAGGTATCAAATGCAGAATGACTCATTCTGAAGAAAATGTTTCCTGTTGTACAGAATGTAATTAAGTATATTAAATTAAGTAGGTTACTATAATTAATGCAATTCGAGGTACTAGTGCTTGAGTTTTTCATATGTTGCTATTTGCTACTAATGATATAATTCAGAGGTAATTATTACCTTTTACTTCACTATATTTATGCAAAAACTTGTATTAATTTTTACTTTGCAGATTCAAATAAACAATGCAAAACATTATCACTTAACACATTACTAAGTACAGTTATGGATTAAACTATCCAACAGTATATAAAGTAGCTGAAATTAGCTCAAACTTTACCAGCTGCAACATTAAAGTGATAAACACATTAATGTATCAATAAACATACTCCAGTGAAATTATTACTTTTTATTCTTATTATTTGAATTATTGGTACTAGTTACGTATTTATGTGTATTTTGATGCTAAAATACATATAAATTTACTTAGAGAGAAGATGTTAGTATTTCTTTTACCACTGTTAATGTATTGATGTATAATTCATTATTAGATAGTTACTGAGTTACATTAAACTAATTTAATTTAAGGTAAACACAAGAAACTTGTGCTACAGAAAATGGACCAGACTCAGTGCATAGCTCCCTAAACTTAACA
>JAQMCX010000027.1:5500773-5539279 GCA_029814765.1 Acanthurus leucopareius
CCTCCCTCTCTGTAGCTGTGTTACTGATATCCTGCGAACTGTGGTTTTCTACCTGTCGCTGGACTTCATCCGACTTACTCGGTTGACTTCTTAAAAAGTATCGATCGATGCGGCCACACTGCCTTTCCTTTACAACACATCTCAATTATATAAAACCGGAATTTTCTTTACCATTTGATGATTTCTGAAATATCGGACAGTTTCACATCTGTGGGCTTTAAATTGGTATTTAAATGAAACCCTGTAAGAGGGGTGAATGTAGGAGCTGCAGGATTTGGTAGAACAGCAAGGTAACTCATACATATTTTTAATATGATGAGAGTCTCAGCTTCAAACTGATTTTTATAATGTCCTCTTACCTTCCATTTAATCTTTTAAAAATGCATTGTACTTTCTAAGGTTATCATATTTGACCACACATATAGCTTAATTATTTGCCAAAACACAAACCAGGATTAAAGTCATAAGACACTGTAAAAGGTTGTCTCTGAGTTAGTTAGCCTCTGTTCAGTTGGTTGGACACAACTTTATTCCACATGTCAACACATGTCAACACATGTAAACACAATATAAAGGGCAGTATGAAAATTGTTATGTTAGGAAACAGTTTTGTTTTGTATGTTTTTTTAAAGAGTGAGAGCAAGGTATTCTTTCTTTCAATATTATTTCTAGGGTATTGTTTGCATTTAATAGACAGCTTAATGTAAAGAAGCTGACAGGACACCAAAGGTGAGAGAGGCATATGGCATGCAACAGAGGTCATTGTTTGAAAACAAACCAGCAACTTACAGCCATGCCGCATGCAATTATACTAACAAAGGAGTTCTGGGGGATGTAGTTTCCATTTGTTCACATCTTGAATCAGCTTTCACTTGTATGGTTAATTGTAAAAAACTAACAAACAGTGTATTAAAACTCATCATACTGGAAAAGCCTCATATATCTTTATGTACCATTAAATGTAAACAATTATGTCAAATAGTAGTACTTATTTATCTGATGGAAATTTGGGAAGTCCTGAAACCTTTACATTTTCACACAAATACAAAATAGAAATTTGATAATGGAAATAAAACAGGAGTCCAGCTCCAGGGTAAAGGGTAAGTTCAATTTAATTATTTCAATTAATGGATGTATGCACACTGCTTTATTGTAATCATTTTCCATGTCAAGACAAAGCTTTAAAGAATATTAATATTAATGAGGGCATAGTGTTTTTTATAAAATAATATGAGGGATTAACTTTCTTCTTTAAGTAAAATGAAGTCCTCACTAGATTGTAACATTTGGCCTCTCTACAAGAGAGCCATACAGGAAGTAATGATCCAGTATCCACTTTGGCTGACTTTGTAATGTGAATGCTCAGTAAGAACACAGTAAACCTGGGGGGTTTGGGGTAGTTGCCCATTTTGCCTGGTTGTTAAACCAGTCTTGTTTAAACAATTCAGGGCAAATTCTGCTAGATAGTGATGATCTAATTCTTCTGTTAGGATATTATCCTGTTTTTGATAGCTGTTACCTAAAATGGTAGCTGCTGTGAAAATATATAAAGGTAAAAACCATCATAAATAACATTTAGTGTTAATCCAATTGGATAACTGTTCTAGTGGAAACCACTGGCTAATGGTGTATGTCCACTGTGAACATATCAATCAATGATGAATCTTTATTGTCACAGAATCTAACAGGACATTTTTTTTAAAACACCTTTTTTCCTTTTGATATTAAGTCTTTGTCCAATTTTGTATCACATTACAAGCCATTTAAAAATAAAATACAAGCCATTAACAGTGACTTCATCTTAATAGATAATTTCATGATTTGCAGACAAGTATTAAAGCTACATATGATAAATTATGTAGGAAAACCTGAGTTTTTTAGGGTGTCTACAACATATAGGTAACATATGTTTCACACATGTACATTTATGCAAGCATATATGTATCCGTCGTGACATTATATGCACACATAGACATAAGCTTGAAAGAAAAGCATGTATTATTTTCCATAGTTTAATTACACGTCTGTCACTGGAGTTTGGCATCTTGCCAGCTTTGAAGCAAGCCATGTCCATTTTCTCATCTGGCTCAGGTTGATTGAAACATTTCTCTGTCTCTTTGGGCTACATCAAGTTAAGCATCAGGTTGTATCTGGTAAAGGTCTACATCAGGTTAAAAAGTCGTTTCTCAGGATCTTTTTCAGCAAGTTCAACTGTAAACAACACACACACAAAAATGATTTTTCAATCATGGTGGCAATCACAAGCCAACTGAAACATGACACTAACAATCATCCTCAGGTGCTGTATATATGTAGTCATCACTCTCTCTCTCTCCCATGCTTTATTTCAACCAATGTGAGTGAAAGCGCCATTGTAGAAGACTTTTACCACAGTAGTCCATTAGAGGTCAGTATTTGATCAGTCTCACCGGCCTGGTCTTCTTTCAGCCTCTGAGAACATCACAAGTGCTAGAAACCTTTACCAAGACAGTGACTTTATATTTTGAATTTTTATTTCTTCTCCACGAACTTCCAAAATCAAAAAACAAATGATCAAAAATACAATATAAACTTCTGAAAATCAATACACTGAATATTTTTTTAAGTTTCTTACACAAGGCAAAAAACACTGAGCAAAGACAGAGTCCAGGTGGCTAGTGACTCTGCTTAGTCCTCTTTGCTTTTCTAGATCGCAGAATATGGTGTTTCACAAACGTAGAACCCCCCCCAATCATCATTATCCCCGTTCATGTACAATTCACTAGTTAGGCATTTGCCAAAGACATACAGTACAAAGTGCCCAATAACAAGTCCTGGAACTAACACCTGTGTTGAAATTTTCAATCAAGCACGACTGCAATCCACCACTTTGTATACAACGTTCACATCCCCCGAGATTAGACTCCTGATGGACAAGAGTCCGCTGAAATTGAGGGCATAAAGATGTATCGAAAGACTAGAGTGTCAGAGAAAAACAGGGGGGAATAAACCTGAAAAGTCATGCCTAGTTGATGTCAAATCAGTGTCCAAGCTCTCTGGATTGATATGCAAGTACCAGACATGGCTAGCTCCAATGGCAGAAAAAAATGAGCATCCACTGGAGAAGGCCAAACCGCTGCTCTCAATCCAACTTGCCGCTCTTTTTCAGGAAACATGAACATTAATCTATTTTAACTTCTGGCATAACACCTAGAAAATATGGTAAATTCTTTTCATTTCTGCTGCAAACAGAACAAATAATCTTATCTTCCACTTATTCTATACTTATTTACCTTGCATTTTTGAAATACATTTTTTAAAAATTTTTTATTCTTGTTGTCATGGAAAAAGAGGACATACAAGAAGTGTTCAGAAGAATGAGGCAATTTAGACGTTCAACTAAAAAACAAAAACAGCAGTTTGGAAGAAAACAAAAAATAAATGTCCATAGATGTTCGAGGTTGTGTCTGTAGATCTGGCAAAATAAAAAATGAGCTAGAAATAAAAACAAAAAAAAGACAAAAAAAAACAAAAAAACCCCAAAAAAACAGTGTACCCTGTGAGTGGGAGCTGAAGGAGAGGGAGGGCCTTTGTGTCCCGGTTTGTGGGGGAAGTTAGTGGTGCTGTGCAATCCTCCTATCTTACCCCCCTTTGCCTACCACTCTTTCTTTTTCTCATCCATGGACACTCCGCCAGGTCCAAGTGCCACCACCAACAGCAGACCGCCAATGACCGAGGTGGTCTGGAAGAAGTCGTACTTGAGGAAGTCGTGCATGGGTTTGTAAGCAGGGATGGTCCAGAAAGCATTGAAGTAGACATTTATGGCCAAGAGCCACAAAACAAGGGTCAGCGCTGCTAGCTTGGTTTTGAAGCCGATGGCCACCAGGATGATGAGAGCAGTCCCAACCATGTTCTGCAGGATCTGTTGGAAAATGCACAAGGCTCTAATTTTATGTTTTGTGTTAACACATAAAGAGGCATCAAACTTCTCATCTGACTCTGGGCAAGTCAATGAAAAATTGTTTTCCCTAGATGTTGATCTATTCCTTTAAGCCTAAATCTGATAGCCTTAGATCTTGTCTGTAAGCATTAGGAGGAGTAGCATCGGTGTATACTTAATGCGTTAAATGAGGGTTCTTGTTCAGTACTCACAGAGAAGAAGTTGGAGTCAAAGTGCAGCAGAGTCATGAACATGAGCACTAGCAGTACTCGACCACCTAGCTGCATGTACTGCTTTGGTGAACTCTCTCCCATTGAAGGGACTCCAGCAAACATGCTCTTTCCTTCTGAACGGGACTCAGCCAACAGCAGGAGCAGACCGCCTCCGAGGGCGAGGTTTCTGGGTGAGGAGAGAGGGTGGTTATTTTTGGATGGTGCCTGTCAGACCTACAGTCAGTCAAGTAGAATAATGTCTAGAGTGCGGGGTGCAGGTCAATCATGCTTGCAGTGGCTGATTTATTTTGCCAAATCTTACTATAATCTATTTCAGACCAAAATGAGGCTGTTTCTGGATGCAACGAGATGTACTTCTTTAATATCAAATTCTTTACCGTTTTTTTCATAAACCACTCTACTAAGCGGCATAGAATGTCAAACGGGGATCATAACATGGTTTACTTTGTTTTTGGAATTTGAAAAATTACTAAAGAATTAATTATTGATAATCAAAATTGGTATCCTTTCTCTTCTGTCAATGAACTTGCATTATTATTATTTTTTTTAGCACTACAATTTATCCTGACTTTTTTACATATGACATACTTCATATGTCAAACTGTACTTAACAGATTCCACTAATGGCCAATGACTCATCTGGCTTGTGTATATTTGAATAAATCACAGGTTTTGTCCTCAGTTATTACTGTAATTGTTGTTGTTTGCTTGACATTTGAAATGCTTTCTCATCTGATATCACTGCTTATATGCAGTAAAATTCAGGACTGCACAACACACATCTCTACACATCTGATACTCGAATCAGGCAATTACAGACTGACTGATAATGGATTTTTGGGGTAAATGCAAATGATATTAGATTGAAAAGAAATAAAGAAATTTTTCATATACTGAAACATTGAACTCAATTTTGAATTCTTTTTCCTTATTATCTTGTGTGTAAAAAAACAAAACAATACAAAACAGAGAAAAGTTATCATATCTTCGCATATAATACAATATATATATATATACCCATACTAATTAATCTGTCAGGTTCTAAAATTGAACCATAATTTAGTGATAGCAGATATTCACCATTATGTTTCAATGTTGATAAGCTGGTGCAACCAGACACAAAAATTCCAACAGAAAATAGAATAGCTTCAAATCTGCTCACTTAGGTTATTTACTTTGAAGAGCTTTCTTTTTGGCAGTGACTTAGAAAGTACAGATGGAAGATAGAAAGACAGAAAGTGGTACTTACCTCATCAAAAATTTAAGGTCCCATAAAATGCTGTATGCAACAGTCTGGTGGAGAAAAAAAGACACTCCATATCAAATACAAAGAGATATTGCTTGTGGACAATACAAATGTAATGATAATGTACTTGTTCTAACCTGTAGTGCTATGATGCCAAACAGTCCAAAGCAGGCATACTGTACAAAATTTCTACTTAGGATGAGGACACAACCACCTGTAACGACATATAAAACAAGGCAAAGACATTAACAGACAAATTACAGCCATTCCCATTTTCTTCTTTACAATGACAAATCAGAATTAATCATAATAATAATAATAATTATTTTCTTTATTTTGGTTGACAGGAGGCAAAACATGTGATAGGACAAGTAGGTGGCCTTATACTGTTGACGTCAAAGTAACTATTAGCTTCAGCCCATCTCAGCACTCAATCACTCCTAGGACAAATTTTCCAGCTTTCAGGTCATGCTTTGGAGATTACAATCATGTGCTTATGGTAGCTTCATATTGTGGTTCCTCACATCTACTTGACAAGTTTTCTGTCTGCTTCAATGTTTGGGTTTGCCTTTATCAGTGTGCAGACTTCCTACTTTTACAGCCCATGTGTAATTTTGTTCCAAAGAGCTCAGTAATACATTTTTGCATCCACTGCAATAATCAACTGATTTGTGAATGAGTGTCTCTTGACTTCCTCCAACAAGTCCTGTCAATCTCAAATGACTAAACCAGAAACAGGATTTAAAACCCATTTGCTGTGTTTGTAAAATGCACATAGCACACTTCCAAACTTTTATTCGCCTGCACTATTTGACCTGGATTGAGAATCAATTTCAGGTGGATGCAAATGAATTTCAGTACCGACACTCATGTCTGACTAAGGAGTAATCTCTCTGCTTCAAGATCTGACAAACTCTTGGTATTTTTACCAGAACTTGTGTAACACAAAAACCACTGGTTGACACATTTAACATGTAACCCATGTAACTTCCGACAACATTTATATCTGAGCTGACTCTTCTGGTGTATTGAACTAAACTCAAAATGGGCAGTGCCCCCTGTTCACTTACCCAGCTGTCCTATGAGGTTAAGCAGCACAAAGCATGTAGCCAGGAAGTAGCCACAGCTCCAGGTAGCCTCGATGTACTCTCTCTGTTCATTCCACTGGAACCACATGCGAATGCCATCTTCCAGGAAGGTGCTGATGAGACACAGACGCGCCAGGTGGGGCAGGTACTGTTTGGTTACCCGCAGGAACTGGGAGACAGAAGGAAAGAAGAGGATAAATTATTGACAATGAGAAAAGATGACTTGAATTATGCAGAAGAAAAATCAAAGGATGTGGTTTCTGAGGTGTTTCTGATCTTGCTTAGAACAGCAAAACTGAGGAACAACAAAGCTGGGTCACAAAGCGCATTATAAAACTGAATTTCAACATAAGTTTCCTGCAGGGATTTTTAGAAAAAAACTAAGCAACATTTTGACCTGCTACAGCTCAGACTAATCTCACAGTCTAAACAATAAAAGGAGTCATCAGGAATTCTGCAAATTATTATTTACATTGTCAATTATAGGGATAGGAACAGACCCACTAGTCATTTGAATGTAATTGTTAAGCTAAGTAAATACTGAAGCAGTTCTCACTTAGAGGAGAAATGCTGCCTTGCATAGACTTTGCTAAAAGAATAACTATGCCAGCATCTGGAGCTATGGCAGTTCTAAATTGTTTAGGTAAATGCAATGAATGAAGAAAGTATAAAATGTAGATCAGTGCTGGTTTCTGCTTGGTCTTTTTTCTTTCATATTTTAATCATTTAAGTCTAGTCTAGCTGTCTCTTAGAATGTTGTTGAAAAATCACTGCTGATTGTTTAGTACAATAGTACAACAACTACAGTAACTTTTCTCTTTCACATTTTTAAAACTAATAGTTCATACTGTAAATGGTCTTGTTTCTCACATTAAATATTGAAAAAGAAAAATGAAAAACTACAAAGCTATAATAGGTCAACTGGACATACTAGATTTTAACTGATTACAAAAATGCAAAACATGTGCAGGATGGAAGTGCTGCTGTGGTTAAGAAATCAAGATAGGAACAAGGTTATGTCTTCCTGTTAGAGTGCTAAATGGCCTGTTGTACTACTTAGAGTTGAAATCAACTGAATGTTTGAACAAAAAAGAAACTACTAGCCTACTTTCTTTGCTCAGACAGAATTCATGAAAAAAAACCTCAGATACTACAGTGACACCATAGAGAAGCAATGATCGGCCTCCTGTCCCGCCCACTTAGCAGTCCACATCAGCACTGTCAGACCTCAGCAGCCTATCAGCACACACCAACTCCCAACTACAACTGCTATGTGAGACATGAATGAACGGACTGGGAGCCAATCTGAACAAGCCTGAGGTTACTGCAACAGCACAGAAATAGACCATTTTGAGAAGTAACATACAAGCAACATGTTAGGTCAATACCTATTAAGTAAGATATGTTCACTTAAAAATGAGCTTAACAACATATTTCAAAACAGTTAAGATTGCCTTTTCATAATGTTTTTCCTAATGTACAGCACTAGTAATAAATCAATCAGCTGTAATTCCATTAGGGAAGTTGTGCAGCTTTGGCATGTGAAGGATAAACTCAGCCAACACAGCTGCCATAAACATGCACAGAACTGAATCTATGACTTGATGTTTGAACTGACAGTAGTCCTTCAAGGAGATAAGCTAACATTAAAAGTCTGGCTTGTCCTGCAGAAACACAAGGCCATGAATCCCACACACAACATTGCAGCACATATGCCTTGTAAGAGGCAACCCACAGTACTAACTTTTCAGAGTACAGGATGTACAACACACAAACTCCAAATCTCTGTGCCTTTACCCTTGCTATTCAACAGAGCAAAATGGGTCACTGGCTGACCTGAAATCTGATCTTGACACCTCAGCTCAGCTCCAATAGATCAGTGCATTCCCTCTAATCACAGCAGAACAGTGAAAATCCCTCCTAAAGACATATGTAACTGCAGAAAGGCAGTTGAGGCATGTGGTGAAGTGGTGCTTCATATCCAGTGTTTGGGAGAGTAGTATGGTGGGCAAAAACTTCGTTCAGGCTCTATGCAGTTAAGGAAAACCAAATGCCTCTCCAACTTTGGGACAGTCTGTAATTCTAAGCCAAAGGTAATGTCAAGCTATTAAGTTGTTAAAACACAGTATGACTAATATGTGTTAGCCAATTACTTTAAGGCTAAGCTACGCGATTTCACAACGCTGACTGGCAATGTCTGGCTTACCTGACACTGCCTCGCCTATTATATCGTTTTATACCCTGTACGAAAAAAACAAAACAGGTGGCTACGGACGACAAGCTAACTAGTTGTCGTATTACGGTTGCAACTGAAGTTTATATCTGTAGTCGTTGACTAAGTTGGTCGTTACCAAACAGATGTCATTGTGAAATAATAGTGCTAATCCATCTGGAGACTCATGACAGGACCAGGCACCTTAACCGTTTGTCATACAAAATGAAAACACGAGTAAGTTAGCTAACTAAACGTGTTGATCCAAGGCCATGTTAGTGAAGTAAGCTAACTACTGCATAATTGTAGAAAGCGTTATTAAGGCGTCTCAATAACGGAGGAAAACATTCATGAGCCTAACGTTACTTCTAGTTAGCAGCTAACATGCTAACAGCAGCTAACGTTAACAACTGTCGATCTAAAAAATGCAAGTTACCTGGTCTGCCACGTCTTCGGCTGTGTTCATGAGATCCTCCTGCCCCATATTTATGATATATAACAATATTTAATAATTAAGGCGAAGCGCAACACAGTTTCTATGTGTTGGATTTTTTCGCAAGCTGCGCTCGTGCGGTTCCTCCCCCCGGTAACGTTATTTACTTGAAGACTTCTAGATCGCCTGGACGCAGAGAAAGGCCGCCTCCGCCCCACAATGCCCCGCGATTTGACGAGAGGCACAGAGCCCCCCTACATGGTACTGCAACCGCTGTATGCCACGTATACTGATCTGTGCAGGGGTTTTGCGCCGTTTGAGCTAGTTGTTTAGGGTAATTAAGTATGTAAACAAGCTCAGATTTGCAACCCCCACCCCACGTGAATTTATTTCATACAATAAACTGAAAAGTGGTTTCATGTTTAACCCTCAAAACGCTCTACACTCTGGTGTAACCTATGCATCTTGAACAGATGGTTACAGACGTGCGATTGTCGTGTTCATTATCATGAGCAATTGTTCTAACAATCCTTTGTAAAAGGATTATAAAAAATAACAAAACAAATAATTGATAAATTAATTAGTGGACTTCAACATTCTATCTTAAGTGCATTCAACTTATAAATGTGCCAAGCATTTTAATGCACTTCATTTGATTAAAAAATGCAAACAATTAATATATGAAAAATAAAGTGGCAGTCTTTTTAAATAACAAGGAGCTGTAAAGCTTAAACAGATCACAAAGCAGGTCTGGCATACAGATAAACAAACTTAAAAGCTTTAATATGGCACAAAATTCAGCCTGCAAAACGCGACAATTTTGATTTTGTGTTGCACAACTTAATCATTATACTTTGTTCAATTACTGCAACTAAAATGTCTTTATAAACTCCTATAGAAAAGCAAAATACGTCACATGAACTGCCTTAAAAACATCCAGCACAAAGTGTCTTTATTAGTTGTTTAGGCATCACAAGTCTCCAAAAAAGTGTCAGTTTTCCTTGTAATTAATTTTACAGGGCTCTAAAACTCTACTGGAGGAATGAACAAAAAGATACTCCCTCAAATGTCTTAAATCTAGTGAATGTGAGGGCCACAGCATGTATTTCACATAATTTTCATACTCATTAAAGCTGTCACGGACCCCTTGTGCCACACAGGGGCACAAGATTGTCCCTTTAGAGAGACAACTTTTTTTTGTTAAACATGTCTAAAAGTATTAAATCACTTCATTGTATTCCACTTTTTTTTGCCCACAGCAAACCATTGATAGTGACTCTAACTCACACACACTTCTTGAGCATGGTTAATTCTGTATGACAGATCAGAAGCAGGAGGTCAGACACAACTTCTTTAAAAAGGCACTCCAGATAATTTTGGCTGAAGAAGCACACAAGACCCCTTCTGTTGGCTTTCTTAAGCATTTTCAACATCACCTTACTCAGCTGCCTGATTCCTCATCAGGACTAGGCCATCTCCTAACATTACTACAGGTGCTATGTTTAGGATTCCATGTAATGGTAGTGTTTGTGGCAGCTTGTTATCATATGTGAGTGGCTCATAGTGGTGTGGCTGTGGAGAGATGAGAGACTGAACATACTTTCCATGAGAGGGCAGAGCTACACGAAGGGAAATAGGAAGGAGTTGTAAAAGGGGCCATAGCTTGCAAACGCCTTGTTAACTGTCAAGACCAAAGACTCTGAAATATGTCTGCTTCTTGTTAGCCATGCAGAAAAAAACATGGAATTTGACAAGCAGTGGTGTGGTGTACACCAGGAAAATTTGACGTTATTTAAATGCAGAGCAGTGTCTAAGACTGTGTGCTGCAAAGTAAGCTTTCAACTAAAGGGGGGCGAAGGGAGAGAAGCAGATGGTGCCGACAGCACACATGAATGTTGACACTAAGTTGGAAGTTACTCAGGACGTTTCAGAGGTGTAAATTACAAATTAAACAAAAAATAAATTGTCTTTAACTTTTAAATCAAAGTTCTTGACTCATTTTTTTTTTTTTTGCAGACACTTTGAAAATGTTTATCCAGGCACAGGAAGAGACTTTATTTACAGCATCAAAGCTTCTCTCTTCTATAATCTGTGAGAAAGGTCTGCACCCTCTCTGCTTATTAAGTAGTAAAAACTGTGTCCTAAAAAATTAGTGAATACAGAGGAGATGTGTGTTAGGCTGCTACTCTTTCTTTTTGGAAAATTGACATTTTATAAAAGCTTTTATGAATAGCACTTTCCTGTTTAATTGTTCATACTTATGGTTTGTTAAAGCTGGTATCAGTAAAGGCCTAGTTTTTGCATCTGCTCTGTAGGTACTGATTGGTGAAAATTAACAAGAAAACAAACAACAACAACAGCAATAACAAAAACACAGACAATGTTCGTAAATCCACAGTGTGTTGTGTTTCCTTTATCACCCTTGGTTACAAACCAGAACATACAACTTTTGTGGTCAAAATTATGTGTTTACTGTCACTAACACATTTTTAGCGTCATGTAAATCTGTTGTTGAAGCATCACACTTGAAAAGCAGAATTTTTCATATGCAGAAGGTATGAAAAATTTAACAGATGTTTACATGAGAGGTCAGGCTGGCTAAGACAGCAATACTACTCCAAACTGGAAGTGCAGTGTTGCTGCTTTACAAATTTACAGTATTAAAAAAATACTATACATACATGCTTTTGCAAATTATTTCCCACTTAGTGCTTTTCCACGCTTTTTACGCCCTGATTTCCAGTGGTTATTTCTGAATTTCTTCTGAAAACCACCACCCTGGATCTGAAAGACATAAATAAAAAAAAACATTAATATTAGACAAGAAAAAACTCAGTTTACAAAACAAAATTTCCTCAGTGTCAGCTATTAATGTTAATACACTGGATTTCTCACAACAATTCATTTAAAAAAAAAAAAAAATCTTACAGACCTTCTTGCGTTTCTGCTGCACCTGCTTATCAACTTCCATTTCCTTATCTTCATCTGTTTGGAAGTCATCTTCCTCCTCACTCCCGTCAGCCTCCATACTTTCTTCTGCTGAGTTTTTTAGAGTGAACAATGTAGCTGTGGAAACAAATGATTAAGTGTTACATCAAAGTAAAGCTGCAATCCTAAGAGCCAGTCTTCTGTTCAAAAGTGAGTTTGTTCTGCTGCAGACTGGAATGAAATCCTGCAGACTCTTGGCCCTCCATTATGCTCAGTTGGACATATGTAACAATCATAAACAAGTGAACACTGAGGTCTACACAGTGCGTACTGACAGGGGTAGAGGTCACTCATGCTGTCTTCTGAGTCACTGTGATCCTCATCACTGGATGTTGGTTCCCACATGCTGTTCTCATGTTTTGAAGCCCTTCCCCGATTGACCTCCTCTCCTGTGTCTTTGGGCCTTTTCTGCTTGAGTCTGGCAGGAGTGAACTCTATCCCTTGCTTCACACATTCTTCATCTAGAAAAGGGAGGAAACAGTCATATTAGGAATCAATTTGAACTGTCCAACAACTCAAATCAGCTGTGAACTACATGGACTCAAACAAGCTTTTCTTCAGATCACAAATCAAAACTTTTTTTTCGAGTTTCAGAGAAGAATACACAGCTAATTATGAATTGAATATTAACAACACTTAACATATTGATCTGGTAGATGTCCACTCCTGGTTGATTAAAGATGTGACCTTTAAGACTGAATTTTTTAATGTGTTGCTATGCTGACATAAATCTTCAGGAAGAAAGACTTGACAAATAAATAGTATTAGTATTAGTAAAAAGTATTAGAAGTTTTGAAGGATCAAGGTACAAGAGCAGTGATAAGAACTGGAGCAATACTACAGTGTAAATCTGAAATGCATGTTAAAGTTCATCCAAGTGAAATCAAAACACTGTTTCTCTTGTGATTGTGTAATTGCCATGATGTTGTTGGGATGGTGGTGTTGAGCAATGGCCTGTTTGCCTTCTGTACATTTGTGAACACAACTCAAAACAAAATAAGAAAATATGTTGCTTGCTAAACTGCATTACTTAAGCAGATTTTGAATGATTATATTTAGCAGAAAAGTGTTGCCACGGATAGACATTTGCAGCAAGATAGACCAGATAACTTCAGTTTCCTTCCTGATTGATTGACAATCACATCATAGGTCTATGTGAATTGGGCCTTAGGCTTTACAGCAAACCTCTATTTAAAGAGCATACTTGTTAATAAACTGTAAAAAGGAAGCACCATGCATGTAGATAAGTAATGCACTGACATTTGGAGAGGGCTTTCTTGAAGCGTTTCCCGTTAACGTGTCTTAGGACATGATGTGGCTGCCGGTTCAGGTGTCTTAGGGTTAGCTTACAAAAGAGCTGGTTTCTAGAAACAAACAGAAAAAACATGTCATAGTGCAAATGAATTTTGAACATCCAGTCTCTCTGTTGTGTAACAAATTGAGTTATTTGCTTGGCAAGTACTGCAAGTATGATATGGACAGTATTGCTCCTTTTTCCTGCAAAAATCACAAAATGGCAAAGAAGAGTCTCCTTACGGTTGTTTTGTGCTTGGCACAATGTGTGGTTCATACTGGCTGTAATTGAACTCTGCTGCAGCACTCAATTTCTCATATTTCTTCCCTTGGGTGAACTTCTGCAGCTCCGCCAGGTTGCATGGAAACTCATGGCCATTGAGTGTGCATTTGATCTGAAGACAGATTATTGGACACATGGTTCAGTGGTGCTTCTAGTGTAATTTAGCGTAGTGCAGCAATATACCTGGCAATCATTGACAGAATATCCAGCCTTGGTCAACACATCTAGCCATCACAACACTTCACAGTATATAGCTCATGACAGAAACTAGCAAAGTGGCTAGCATCACAATAAACGGGCAGTGCGTTTCGCGTACTGTGGTGTAATTTGCTCGCTGACCTTTTTGCCATCTGTAAGCTGAAGAAACGGGTGGTTGAGTAGAAAAGCTTTGAGGTCCGAAGGTAATTCATCCATAGCTTGAAAACTCATGCAAACAGGACTTTTAAGTGTGCCTGTTCGGCTGTCCCCTCTACAGGAAATGACTGCACGTGGGTTAACTGCACCGACAATGTGCATGATATCTTGGCGCCACTCATTGGTCAAAGAGAGGAAGGACAGCTCAGTCGAGATTACGTATTCCATTCAACTATCAGCGTGATATTTATCAACACGAACATTTGATGAAATCAGTATGACTAATCAAAGAAAAGGTTGACGTTTTCATTCATGGTATCAGGAAAATTGACCCAAAATTAGGTGCAAAGAAGACAATATAACAATGGGTTCTACAATAAATACGCCGATGTAACAAAGATTTGCCGTTGTATTCTGTTTCTGTAACAAATTTAAAAGACAAATACAGTACAAGAAACACACTTTAATTGGCTTAAGTCCGGTACCAGCAGCGCATTCAGTCCAGTCAGCTGACTAACAACATCTGACAGTTCAGAGAGCAGAAGAATGAAAGAGAGCTCACTCTGTTCGTATTTTCAGAAACCACAAGAGTAAGTGATAAATGAGCAGCGAGAGAAACTTTAGATGAAAAAGCCGAACCTTACTCAAACAGGGCACTCGTGAGAGTAAAGTGAAATGTTTACTGGCTCAGATTTTCATGGTGTAAGATAGTATGGGAGACATTCACTCAACTTTCCACCAAGTTATCCAGACGGAGAGAGTATCATTTTGTTTACATAAACAATCTTTGCTGAAAAGTACAGATCCCGCCCACATTTTTCCCATAATGCATTCCGTAAACAAACGTTTGACGTCTGCTAATGACAGCTATGTCAAGCTAGCTGACTAGTCCGGTTAGAGATTTTCACTCAGACTAATATTTAAACTGTCTCAAAAACCGTCAATGTAGACATTTAATTGTGTACTTATTAATTTAGCAGAATTTTATTGTCTCTCAACAGTTTGCTAATACTAATTGGTTGATAACCTAGCCTCACAGTATAAAGGCAGCGGTAGCTACCGAAACTCATTTCGTAATTAACGTTGAGTAATAAACCTAAATATTAAAACAATGTCTGGACCAAATGGGGATCCAAACATCTCAATTGACGATGGTATTATCAACGACGAAGATGATTTCGGCGATGAAGAAGGTAACGTCGATGACCTCGTGTTCATTCATTAAAATCGTTACTAGGTACTAGAGTAAAAGTGGAAATTTCATACTAAATTCGAAATTATTTCCGCTTTTATCGCGATTTCTTTCGATTTTGGTTATCCAAGCCAAATCCGCTAATCTATAAAAATAAAATAAATTTAAAAAAAAGCAGTCCTGACAAATAAGAGAAGTAAACACTGCCTTGATGTCAGGTGACAGACTAAATTTGGATAAGCCTAGCTAATTCATGGGACATCCGGTGACATGAGATAGACTCCTCACTTGATAGCAGTTGTGTTCTTCGCTGTTCATGCATAATTTTTAAAATGTATCTCCACATAGTACCGGTACTGACTTTATGCTTTTCAGCTTGAGATTTTTTCAAATCCTCAACTTTCCTTTATCTTTAAAGCTGTGGAGAGTTGATGAAACTTCTACCTAGAAATGCAATGAATTATCAGAAAACTCGGTGTATGTTGTTAACTTCTTCAGAAAACCGTGTTTGTCTACATTTGCTGTTTATTTTTAGTGATATCGAATGTTTTACAGTTGTCGAATTGATGTTATTGATTACTGGGTTGAATTAGAAAAATAACACCAGTAGTGTCCAAATGAACAAGGTTATGGAGGATATAAAGATAGTACATTATTATCTACTTGAATCCTAAACGCCATCGTTATGTTAGACTGGAAACACCTTATTCTACGGTAGCAGCTCTTTTTTCTCTTTGCCTGATAGAAACGATTGATCTCTCCACTGCTTATCCACAGAGTACGCAGCAATCAACTCCATGCTAGACCAGATCAACTCCTATCTTGATGACTTGGAAGAACGGAATGATTTACTTAATGGAAAATTGCACGAACTTATGGAGTCCAACAGGCAAGCCCGACTGGAGTTCAGGGCCCAGCTGGCCGGCTCCCCGACCAAGGAGGAGAATTGTCCTGCGGACGGAGACTCTTCCTCACCCACGGAGGAAGACGTGAACAAGGAAAGTGAGGCTGGCAAATGAGTGACTAAAACAAGTGTTTCTGCAGTGAAATATTTATGCAAGTTGACCCAACTCCACCTTTTGTTTGTTGGACCAGTGACCTTCAATCGGCATCATCCATGCCTGTTTGATTCCTCTGTGACTTTACATCCCCATCAGCAGTAATATTACAGCAGTAATATTTGGTTTTGATGTTTGGATCCTGTGCAGAGTGGCGTTTACTGGCATCAAGCAGCTTCTTATAACAGCATAATTATGGTAAAATCTAAGTCACATTCTGTATATTGACGTTAAAAAGTGTGTCCCCCAGTGCAGAGTGTTTTCAGGTCCAAGTTGGACATCATGGGAACGATTTTGAGGGCTTAAAGTCCTTGGATTTTCTCAGTGTTAGGTGCTGATATCCGTTGTGACTCCTGATAAACACATCAGTCTAAAACATTCCATGATTCCTGCATTTTTACTCATGACTGAACGAGAGTACCAGTCAAACTTCAGTGTGGTATGTTGATCCTTGTAGTTTTGACATTAAGTAAAAGCTGTTAAGTCTCTGTTGCTGTATGTCTTATTGCATAAAGCTGCATCACTCCAGACATCTGTGTTTTATGATGTCTGATCTGCTGCATGACTGTAAATTTAGACTACGCTGCTGTCCTGTCCATTTTCATCAACGTGTTTTAGGATAAGCTGTGCAGCTAAAAAAATGTCAGTAAATGTGAAGTGTGTAAAAAAAACAACAACATAAAAATTTGACAAATTGTGGGAATTGTCAGACATTTTAATATAATTTAAAATGACCCCCAAACAGAAAACAAACATCCAAAAATACATTAAACTCCCAGCAGTTAGAAAACATCAACTGTTTGTTCATCTCAATTTATCAGTAGCTGAATAAAAATACAATAAGAAACATACAGTTTTTGTTTGAAATCATACTGTACATGTCCTTTTCTCTCTTTCTCGCCATTCTGTTTCAGAACAAGTACAGTTTTCTCATCTTGTTCCTTCAGACAGAGCATGATGCGGTACTCATATTGTGACTCATGCAACTGTGACTATGAGAGTTGCTACATGTGTTGGTCAGTCTTCTGTGGTTTAAAATATCCTTCTCTAGCACAGAGAATGAAATATGAAATGTTTCCAGAACAGCACACTACTAATGAATAACAAAAGTAATACATCCTTATTTAGGCCTTTTGATGGCTGAAATGTTGGATCAAAAAGCTATACATTTGTATAATCAGTACCTGGGGTAATTTGCTGGACATAATGTTTAAAATCAGTTTAAAAGTTTGCAGAGAGTTTGCTACATTATATACCTTCTCACACTTTTTTCCCTCCTTGCGTCAACTCATCTATAATGTCATCAGCATGTCACTGTCCTGATATTATTTTCCATTCAAACAGATGTTTTTATCTAATGAATTCTTAGCTACAGGACTAGTTTTTGGTTCCTCTGAAGATGAAATCTTTAACATTGTGCAAGGAAAAAACAAAAGTCCTTCATGCTCCAAGCAGCATTAATCTGCTTTGACCGACGAATGTTAAAATTGTCAAATAAGCAGCCTTTTGAGAATGAGTGTTAGGGGGAGATGGGGAGAACTCATGGTTTGAATTTAGTGCTTGTTTGGTTGAAAAATAAAAACACCTTTCTATTGTTGCTGGAAACTGTTTTGATGAAGCTGTCTGCTTCAACAGCTCCTAATATTTCATGAATACATGGGTTTCTTTTGCATGTGACTGTGTACTAATGCAAAAGAATTTTTGTAGACATTTTGTTGACTTCTACATTCAGCTCCTCATCAGCTCTTCATTATACCAAAAAAAAACAATAAACAGACAAACAAACAGAAAGTTAATGGTGAGAAGGCCACAGCTGACAACTTTTACCCAAAACACGACATCAACCCAAAATGTCCAAAAATAAAATGCCCTAAACAAAGCTATTTCAAGATCGATTTCAAGATTCAGCATTTCTCAATAATCAAGCCAAAGTACCAATTTAACACTTTTTTAAACAAAAGTTGTCACCTGCTCAAACATTTAATTTGGTTACATTCTACATTTCAGGTTGCTAAAAGCGTGTGCTACGTGGTTAGCAATGTTGAACATGTCTCCAGCTTGTAGGTTATATTAAGTTAACAATCATTTATCACAGCTAGCTAGAGAATTAGCAAAGGTTGATAAATCAGCCCCCATAACCTCTATGATCCTTGCAGACAGCAGGGTGGGAAATTAACTTTATGGTGTGCTGTCCTCAGAGACAAAAAATCTATAAGCCTCCTCCTCTCTTTAACTCAGCCAATGATTCTTTTAGTTGCCAGAAACAATTATAGTGACTGTAATATGTAGGAATATAAGATTGGAGGGAAAAAATAAATAATAAATAAAGGTTTTGAACTGTGGATGGGGTAACCTATAAGATCGAAATAATACATAGACTTCTAGACTTAGACTTAAATACTGTAAATATTTAAATTTAGTTTCTATAAATTTAAATCCTTGTCCCAGCCTATCCTACGTGTATGCAGTGTGACTGACACAGTATAGTTTTCACAATTTATACAAAAACTGCAACAATGCAATAATGTTTTCCATGTCCTCATAATAGTATGTTAGCATGCTAACAATTTTAGCTGTAAAGAAAAAGTTCAGCTGAGATGAAGGTTGGTTATTTATGTAATAAATTATTATATAATAAACCAAAGTGCCTCACAAATTTATACCTTGACCTGATGATGGCACTGGATTGAGAGTTAAGAGATCCTCAAAGTTATTACAATTAATTCTTAGTGGATAATTGATAAGATTTCACTCAAATTGCAAAAGTCAGACGGATTCATCCGCTTGGGACTGCTTGTTTTTATCCAAATTAGTTTTAAAATTTTGTGGCCACGAGAAGCTCTTCCATTTCCTTTATACATTTTTGGAATATCTTGTTAACTTTTTTGGAGCAATTTTTTACTCAGAAACTTATTTTTTATTTCAATATTTAGAATAGAATTGGGACACACTGGTTTAACTAATATAAGGAAAAACATATTTTTCATTAGGTTCATTTGTGTATACAGAGGCTGTGTGCAAACACTAAATAAAGATCTCATTTTGATTGCTTTAATCTAATGGTGAGACTGGAGATCAGTTTACTCGAGAACATCACTGTACTATGGGAGCCATTATTAAGATACTTACCCACCAATTACTGATTCAACCTGTATATGACAGCTGTCACGTGTTAATTTACCACCCTGAGAGAA
Source organism: Acanthurus leucopareius (assembly GCA_029814765.1). NCBI lineage: Eukaryota > Metazoa > Chordata > Actinopteri > Acanthuriformes > Acanthuridae > Acanthurus > Acanthurus leucopareius. Next base: position 5,520,267 of record JAQMCX010000027.1, read on the forward strand.
CAATTCTCATAAGACATCATGTTCCACCAAGATTTATCATCATTTAGTCTTCTTATTTGTTGGTGTGTATTTAATACAGACTTTCCAATGAGGAGAGGCAGGGCTGGTCACTTCTTGGTCTCTGTTTGAAAGCACCTTTGCACGTAATGACATATCCTGTCCTGAGGTTTCTTCACTTTCAATATCTTTTCTTAAACTCAGTATCTGTTTGCAGCCCTACCAGACCGGCGCTTAGGTGTAGTTTCTGCCTTCCCTGTGTTGCTCTTTTTCCCTGGGCCAGCAGGAGCTTCCCTCTGCTCCCTCTGCTCCTTCTCTTCATTCGCATCCTCAGCAGCAGCTTCTGCCTTCGAGTCTGGCTCCTCTCTGCTGCCAGCAGGTAGAACTGTGGAGGCTTGGGATGTGTCCTCTTCCTCTTTTCTTTGGAGGTCTCGGTCAGAGCTGCAAGTGCTGCCAGTGCTGGTTGCTGAAGTGGTGGTGAAGTGCTGTGAGGTTGGTTTGGGTTCTCCTTGCTCCTCATGTTGCTGGTTTTCTCTCTGCATGTTCAGTCGGGTTAGTGTAATGATAGGCTGCATGGAGATTACTTTAGTTACCAAACCAGTGTCATCAGAGTTGGAATTTTCATCTGAACAGTCTGTGGTGGTTCCTCCTACAGGTCTGAGGCTGTCTGCAGCTTGAAGAGGTTCTCTGGAAGATGCAGCTTCACCCTTTTGACTCAGTAACTCTCTGTGCCTCTGAGAAGAAAAAGCACACGAATAATGCAAATGTGTGCAAATTCCCATCAAGTGCTGACTCTTGCTTGGACTGAAGCCAGGGTTATGCAAAACAAAACATATGAATCTTTGAAATGCTGAACACCAAATGATGGTAAATAATAACAATATAGCTAACACAGTCAGCTAACTGCTCATCTATCTGATAGTAGACACAAGGTTATTAAAGTCATCAAAGACCGACCTTAAGTTTCTCGAAGTGCTTCAGTGATTTGCAGTGGGTGTGTAGGGTAGAAGATTCTAAGTGGTAAAACTTGTTACAGAGTCTGCAGATAAAACCTGCTACTGGAACAAAAAAACTGGACCCTGCAGTAAAAAAAAAAGTCAAAGATTAAACTTCACTCAAATGTGATCTTGAATGTTATCACTAAATACAAATTAAAAAAACATGCAGGAAAAAAAACCAAAATGAATGATGTAGTTGTCACTCACCATACACAGTGTCGGGATCATACTGCTCATCATCTGTCATGTCCTTCAGAGTCACTTCTTTAAAGGAGGACCAGCCATCCTGTACCAGGTCACCAGAAACACAGTGAACAAATGAAGTATAATAAGTGCACTTCATGTGAAGTACTTATGCGTTTCTTCAGAGTGTATCTCAAAATGTTAGGCTTTGGTTAAATGTAAAGTAAACCTTAAAGGATGTTTAGATGCAAATACTGTCAATTCTCCTATTGGAGTAAACAACAAACAAGAACAAATCAAATGCAAATCACCTGTTTTTCTGGGCAGTCTTTGTCTCCTTCACTTCTCTGACTTTCCTCTTCCTCCTCCATCTCACTGCCCTCTATCTCCTCTAACAAAAAGCCATCAGGATCCATGGTAGTGAGCTTGCCCAAGGCCTCACAGCCCTCCTTTTCTTGAAGCTGGTCAGCAGAAGCAAGCACAAATACATCTTATCTTACAGGGAACCACTTGTTGTTTAATGGTCCTAAATCAGAAATGTAAACACAGATACCTTCTCCACTTCCTGTCTGTGCTCCTGAGACTGCAAGTGCTCCACAAAAAACTGCGAGTTCTTGAAGTGTTTCTTGCAGACTGTGCAGGAGGATATGGCTGTTTTACAGGCAAGCTGGGGAGAGACGGAGGGACACCAGAAAATCACTGATTAATCTTGTTAAAAGCAAACCAGAAAAAAGTTTCAAACTGTTTTAAACATTTAAAACTTTATAACTCTTTATCAGCACCAAGCACATGTGTTAATCTCTGAAGTGAGCAGTGGATTACTTTGTGCTCCTCTGTGTGACGATGATCTGCGATGCTGCTGGTGAAGTGGGTGTGACAGGTTGCACACCAGTGCTTTCTATCTTCTTTCTTCTCTCTGCCGAGAACGCGGAGAAATGTTAAGACTTGCAATGATCATTTTCTCTTTTTAGAAAAAGTTGTCTGTGTTAAACTCAAGTAGCTGGCCAAAAGACAAGACCTTGCATTTGAGATTGAAATAAACAGCCATTTGCATGTTTGTGTGTTTTAAACTGACCCATCTTTGTTTGCTCCCTGTAGAGACTCCTGCACTCGTGGCAGCAGGGTGACAAGGCAAGCATTGCTCATATGTTGGATTTCCATCATCCTCTGCTGGTGGGAAGCACTGTTCATATGACTCCTGAAGTTCTGCAAACAAACAAACAAGCAAACAAACAAAACACAGAGGAGAGATATTAAAAAGACAAAGAAAAATAGTTAAACAAAATCCTTATGTTTCCCACTATGGCCTGTATATACTGATGTGTGTGTACATTCAGCCTACTTGCTGGTTGTGGCAGGTAATGCTGCAGAGGTAGCAGTAAAACTTGTTGGTGCCCTCCGTTACTCCCTCCTCTCCTTCCTCCTGGTTGTCTGGTGAAGCCAAAGGGGCATCTTTGCCTTGCTGCATCTCCTCTAGAGGAACATCAGCCTGCTGGTCATCTTCACTCAGTCTGCCAGATGGTGATGGGGCTGACGAACACCTGTACATTTGCTGAGAGGTTGCAAACCAGATAAAAACCCTGTGTCACACATTTATCATAGATTTTAGAGATACTCCAAGAGGCTGAAAAATGCCAAAAAGCAGTATTAAGTCTGGTTAGTTCAAGTTACTTTAAATTTATCTATCATTAATGTTACATTACATTACATTTTGTGCTGATGTTCTCAAAAAAGGCTCCACTTACCTCAGCAGCTCTGCTCTCCTCCATTACCTCAGCAACATCCAATCCCCCCGTGGAACCTCCTTCCTCAAGAATAATGCATTCTGGGAAAAGATTGATGGCCAAAAAAAACATGAAAACAAACACTTAATTTTCATTTTAGTTAACCTAAACTGGACTACATTTGACATAGCCAGACCTATTTCCACACGTTTTAGTGCTGTGCCAGCACTGGAGAGAAAATGACCCATCATCAAATATTGGGGAAAAATCTCTCTGGCTTATTTGTATTTCTATAAACCAATCACAAAAATATCGTGAGCAGCACCAAGATAACGATGCAGCCATGGTGCCCTTGCAAATTAGTGTTGCAAGGGCATCACTTGTTTTGAGGAAAAATTTGTATGTTGGGAGTCAAGTTCAGGTAGTCAAATGGCTTAATCCCTGCAAAAACAAAAACAAAACAACAAAAAAACAGCAGACCTATCTTGATGCACAATTCAAATCTGTATCATCTGCATCTTGTAATTTTCAGTAGATCGCTAGCTTGGAGGTCGCTGTTGTTGTTTCAAGCAGGGGCACACAAATAGTAAGAGGGGAGGAGAGAAAAAGGGGGAGAATGCTGACTGACACAGTCGGTCAGTGGCAGGCTTTTACCAACTGAGTCAGACTATAATGAATTTAGTGCTTTGTGTGCAGTACCGGTAGTTGAAACCATCTATCTCAAGTTTTGGCAGGTTTTACCTTCAGGCTGGCTGTTTTCCGTGTTGTTGTTACACCCTGAAGAGAGAACTTCCCCATCTGTATCTGTGTTAATGACAGCCTCAACATCACAATGTTCTGTAGGCTCCTCTGACCTGAGAGGAAAAAAAAGAGTCAAAGAAAAAAGCACAATTTTGAAGGATAGTAATTATGGAGAGCACATTTCTGTTTTCCATGGTTCTCATTCTTTCACTCTCCTAATTTTTAGAATAGATAAATAAATAAATAAATAAATAAATTAAAAAAAACATAAAATCCACTTCAAAACACTGTGCACCCAATATTTCCACTTATCCTTTTGGTATTGTTAATAGTTTCAGGGCTAAGATGCCAAAAACTGAAGATGTGATGTCAAGATTTAATTTCCTTCATTAACAGCAATTAAAATGGTTTTTTTTTTACCCCTCTGTCCTCTTCTTCTTAAATACAGGTTCTTCAAAATGCTCCTCATCTACTCCTCCTACGGCACCATCTGGAGGCAGAAAAGGTAAAACCAAAGTTTTAAACAAACAAATGCTCACCACTGATCTTCTCCAAGTATTCTTAATAACTTCTCTACCCAAGCTCAAAGTCACATCAGACAATCATCAAATGCTTTGTCTTGTATCAAACTACCACAAAACAATTAGCATGTGCCGGTTGAAAGGCAGCTTTACCTGTTTCAGTCTTGTCAGTGGCTTCATTGGTACTGCTAGCTGCTGATTGGTCACCTGTGTTCCCTGCTGACATCTGCTCGCTGTCCCTCTTCCTATCTAGCTGGCGAGCAGCAGCATCCTATAAAAAAAATTACATTCCATCAAAGTCTAATTTAAAGTCAAATCTTGATGTATTTGTCATTTGTCGGGGAACATTTGTACAGTGTGTTTGCTGTACTTAAAAACTACACTGTGTATATAGTCCCTATAATGTATGCAGATTTTGTAATTACAGTGGTAGTGGTAGAAGAAAGGGCAGGGGGAGAGGCTGTGGTGGTGGTGGTGGCGGCAGGGTTGTTGTAGTAGCGGGCATGCGGGTGGAATGGTCGAGCAGCTGGGAAACCCATCATGTGGGACTTGATGGCCATGCCCATGGGAACCGGCCCAAGCAGAGATGACCTAGTTGAGCCTGCGAAGAACTGACGGAACTGCTGTGCACCCATCCCGAAGCCCCGCATGTTACCTGGATGAAAGCAAACCATCATGGTCACACAAGTACAAGTGTAAGGGGGTAAGAAAAAAAAGCAAATATTGAAAATTATAATACTCTTTATATTTGTGGCTTCTGTCCAGACTCAGCTGTATTTACACTGTAATCCAAACTGTACCCTGCATTTGCTGCATTAGTAGGGCCCCCTGCAGCATGGGATTGGGGGCAATGATTGTAGTCTGGGTCGCCTGGCATAGGTTGACCATCCTGGGAGGAGGGGCTGTTTGGGGTGCAACAGGAATGGCTCTGGGAAAAAACAATTCAAGGAACAAAATTAACATTTTGCACTGTTTCAAAAGAAATAGCCTTACTGAAATTTGTAGTTAAAAATACTGTGTTTTGTTCAATTGTTCTGTTCGTCCAAATAAAGCAGTCTCCCTTTTTACAAATCTAGCAATTTAATGTACACAAATTTGTAATGTTTCAAAATAGCCAAAATCCTGATGTGAAACATACTGAGAGGAAAGCAAAATAATTTAACATGATCACCTGCACACAACAATTCTCTTATAATGAAAACTCAAGCTATGTGTGTATTTTCCTTGATAGTGACATTTTTTTTTTTTTGCAGGAAACGTCCAAACATCAGGGACGGCTGATGAAATGATAGCATGGACTAGTCAAAGAAAACACATGCGTATGGGCTGCTGCTTTTGCTAATTCTCAGAATAAAATAAAAGATGTATTCCCTGAGTTTGTAAAGGGACTACAGATGAAGTAAAAGAAGCTTACTTGACACAACCCCAACTGGGTACTTAATGTTTAACCATAAGTTTAAAATATGACCAGTTTTTATTTGTGTTGGTGGCCAGTGCCAGATAACAAAACAGAGGTGATGTGATCGTGCTTGATCCGGAGTCAGTAATCTTACCACATCGGTTTATATAATAGGCAGTTTATCAGCACTACCTATTAGGCCAGATTAAAGGGCATGGAAATAGTCCAACTTTCAGCACACACAGAATGAGTATTTGATCCGGGAAAAAAAATGTACTTTTGGTCGGGGTTAACAGTTCTCGTTAGTCACAAAAATAAACTTTAAACAAGGTTTGCCAGATTGGGACAGATAAAAATGTTACCATTAAACCAGTTGTAGGATCTAGGTCACATATTTACTATACAGACTCACAACAAATCAAAGCCTGGGCTGGATGTCCTTCCTCAAATAGATTAACGCATTGCAAAACTGCACAATTGTTGCATTTAAGTGAAAGGTTACTGCACATCCTACACATTTTCAGCCATCTCAGAATCGCCCATTCTGACATGTGTTGCGGTCCAGTTCAGCTACCACCAGCCACACACATTTCATCCGGAGGGCCATACCCAATCCCCGGTCTAAAGTTAAAGGGCTTACCGCGGCGTCTGGTGGTGGTGGTGTGCCACATGATGCCCCGGAGGCGGCTGCGGCGGAGGAGGAGGTGGAGGCTGCTGCTGGAAAATTTGCTGTAGCTGTCGCAGGTGCTGGTGAAACTGCTGCTGTTGCTGTTGTTGTTGCTGATGGATGTGTGGGTTGAACATTACGGGCTTTAATTTCCTCCGTTAGACTGAGTTGACAGACCTGCAGCTGTGCGGTGCCAGTTTTTTAGCAATCCATAAAATTGCGTCCTGGAATTAAAAAATGCTTGTATCATTCTGTGTCCCGGTTGTAAGATTAACTGTTTTTCTAATAACATTAAGACACATTCAGTGCGCACCTCCTGAGACAACAGGTCGTTCTCATATTTCGTGATGACACCTAGCTAGTGTTAGCAAGTAGGCTAACCATAATTTACTTTCCCCTTTACTTTTTTGTTTTAATTCCTTCACTGTGTTCGCCAACTTTGTTAAGAGAACAGCATATCTTAATATTAACTTTAGTTTTTGGAGAAGACTGGTGAGTTATTCAGGGCCTCATACAAAATGGAAAATCTTGAGTCAATAAATGAACAAGCTACACCTGCCATGAAATAAACGAAGCTAACACCGCTCACCAACTGAACCCAACAAGTTAGCTTAGCAAAGCATTGAACTAACGTTAGCTAGCTTACTCACAGATGGCAGCGCTTCGCCCCCCTCGCGTACTTTCTACATTTCAACTTCCTACTGTTGTTACGACTTACTTCTTAATGAGGAAAGCAGCGATTAATGTTGACTATGCAGCAATCTTCATAATACAGGCTTAAATACTTGTACCCAGTCCCAGTGCAGCCAGCAATGAACAGAAACCCAAAACACAATGTAGAGAAATCATTGTATTCTGTCGCCCTCTGGTGGTCGTCTGGAGAACCGACATGCTTTGAAGCTGCATAATAAATAGTAAAGTAGTGTATCCAAAGTAGTGGGGTTGTTCTCTATAAAAACTCAGTTTTATTCACATTATGAGTACTATTGCACGGAAAGATTTATTTATTTAGAAATTTTGGAATTGCAAGGATTTACATTTATACTTGTAATTCTAGTCAATATAGATATTTATCTTAAAGTGGAAAATCACTGTTCAGTAACCTATGATGGATATTAGGTAGAAATGAACTTTTGTTGCAACAAGCAAGTTACAATAGTGCGAATGCATTGTTTATTGTTCACATAATAAAAATATGATATTTTTGAATATATATTTGTCATTTGCCGAAAAAAGTAATGGACAAATGAAAGCTTAACCTGGATGATTATCACCGTGCTCATTACTTTTTTTGGCCGGAGGCTTCAAAAAGAATTGGCAAATCTATCAGGTAGTTTCAAAAAATATGTTTCTTTGGATTATTAAGGCATTTGAGCACACTCAGTGGGTAAAAAACATCTGCACAAAATAAGCACAAAAAGTTATAGAGTGCCCCCTGGCCTCTGACTACGGTCCTAACAGATTCAGCACCATGGACAGATCTGTACATCAAACATATGGTAAACAAAATGGTTTGGTAAATAAAATTAAAACCTTGATTCTAAAATTCCTGTTCACACCTTACCAAATGCACTCCAACCAAACGTCCATGGAAGAACAAGACATCCCTGCACTGTAAACATCAGAAATTGGCAGGCAACATAATGACAATATGACAGTGTCACCACCGAGCGGTGCGTGTGGAGAACTGCAGGGATCTCTCCTGAGAAAATACAAGAGATCATCCTCATCCTCCCCCCTGCGCTGCTTGGTGGAGAAGAGTGTACACGCTCGGCGGTGGAGAGAGTCCTCCCCGAGATGATCTGACACACCGAGGAGGCGCAGTCAATGAGGAAGCAAACCGAAACGTGAACCGGTGTGTGTGTATGTGTGTGTGAGTGTGTGTGGGAGTACGGTCCCAAACACCCTCTTACCGCGAGGGTGGTGAGGAGAGAAAAACAAGACATAAATCCCTCCCTGCTCTAACAAGGAAGATAGACTGCCATAATACATCGCAAAGATGGGGAACCGGGGAATGGAGGATTTGATTCCTCTGGTGAACCGCATGCAGGATGCCTTCTCCGCCATCGGTCAAAATGCAAACCTGGACCTGCCCCAGATCGCCGTGGTGGGCGGCCAGAGTGCGGGAAAGAGCTCGGTGCTGGAGAACTTCGTCGGAAAGTAAGTAGCTTTTCCAGGCTGCAGTGCATGTTGGCGCGGCCCGGTGCACCACACAAGCGGCCGCAGTGGCTTTCATTTAACACTTTACACATCCCAGTCCCCATCCCCCTTCCAGTGCAGGTTGAAATCTACCACAGAGGCTTCAATTAGGTCTAATGGGTGTTACTAAAGGGTCAAAATCGTTGCAGGTTTCACCAGTTTTAACCCACTGCCTTCTTCCATGGACATGGCACCAAGGCGAGGAGATTATTTGTTAGGCTTATACAAATCCCTGCTGAAGTTTATCTGTCAACTGCTGCATGATGCATTCACAGAACCACAAATGGATGTTAAATAGTTTGGTATTTAATGTGACCATCTTTGCTTTTAAGTGTTGCGGTTCAGAAGGTTTCTAAACTTCATATTTTGGTTGCAAAAATTATAAAAAAGTTTCATTATCGTCGTGCATTCTGTGACACATTTCACAGAGGTAGAGTAAGTTTGGATGCTGAGTTCTTGTACAGCAGATACATTTACTGGCAGCTTGGTTGATGTGTTTTTGTTCCTGTGGCAGCGCGCTACCATTTTGTTATCCTCAGGCTATTTAATCCTGACCAGGCTAGAAACTTGCTGGAGGTGTGTGTATGTGTGTGTGTGTGGAAGGTTCAGTCTTGCAAAAATGCACAGTTTTATTTCTGTCAGGGCTGATGATGAAACAAGGGGAACAAATCTGATCTGTTATGCTGCAGTATGACCTTGCAGAGGAACAGAGAGAGAGAGAGAGAGAGACAGACTGAGAGAGACAGAGAGAGAGAGAGACACAAAGAGAGAGAGTGTCCACCTGAGCTTTGAGCCCTTCCAGCTCAGCTCATCCATCTGTCTGCCAGTGCTTATGCTGTGGGTGAAGCTTACTGCAAGCAGGCCACAACATGGGAGTCACTACCTAACTGTTTGTTAGCTCTGCTTACTTGTATTTCGGCTGGCTTAAAAAAAAAAGTGGTTTCAAAGTCTTCAAAGTGTGTGATTAAGCAGTATTTCATGCAAAAGCAATGTCAGATTGTGTGTGTATACTGTGGCTTCAAGCCAGCTCACCCCCACACTAACCATGGTCTGGGTATTCCATGACAAAATGTAATAAATCTCACTGGTGAGACAGGGATCCATCTGTGCAGCAAGGAGATCTGTAACTGAATCATCACTGTCTGAAAAATCTAAATAGACATGATCACATTTACCATTGTTATCTCTTTTGCCTGACACCTTCAGTGTCCCATATATATTTTTTTAGTTGTGGGGCAAATAATTCACCACATGGCCAGAATAAAAGTTCTCTTTTTTATTGCAGGCATTATGCCTATTATTTAAATGGGGAAACTACACATTATGCTACTTATGGAGGGTATAATGTTGTAAACAGTGTAGCCTAAGAGCTGTTAAGAGGATTTTGAATATTAACTTACTCCACTGATTCAACATCGCACCGTTAAATCATTGTCAGACTTACAATGAACAGTTTACAAAGGATGAAATTCATATTCCTTCCACGCTTTCTTAGTTTTTTGGGTCAAAACCTAAAGCCTACATTACCCACAATGCAACTCCTTATCGATCTCTCAGGTTAGCAGACTGTGTTATGCCAGTAACGGCCAATGTATCTTCAAGTTACTAGTTTCAAGTGGAGATGAGCTGGCCTTAAAGGTCAGGTAAGCTCACTTTTTTGTTAATTTACATTTTTTCAGATATTTTTTTCTTTTTTAAACTTGTGGTCTTTAGCGTCATCGAACGCCTCAAGTGACATCACGTGAGTCAATTTATCAGATAGGTTAGCTCAGGCTAACCCCGCAGTGGTAGGCTAACTTTTCGGCAGGACCCGTTTTTGTATCTGTTAGCTGAGACCAAAGACTTTAACAAACATAATAAATGCAGTTGAAACAATCTCTTAAAACTTATTATTAGCACCGAGTTTTGATGTAGGAGTACTCACTCACCAGTAGTCATAGTAACAGCATGCGCTTAATTACGCTGCCCTTCCTGAGAGACCAGTGCTTTATACGATCACGACAGGAGGTAGAAAAGGGGGAAAAAAATGTTATTACATTAAACTGTGAAATGACCCTTGAGTCAATCTGTGATAAAGATGTCAGATGATTTTCCTGTGTACGTCAGTAAAAGCTGCAGTGTTAGCCATCTCCTTACAGTAAACAGATTGCAGTGTAGCATCCTGTTATGCAGTGTTTGTGTGTTAGTGTGTACTTTCTCCCAGACCAGCAGCAGTGATGTCACTCAGGTCCTCCCATCCTCCTCTTCTTCCAGTTCTCTACCCCCAAGTGGCCCATTGTGTTTGCCAACCAACACACACTTACAACTGCATTGTGTGTTTACAAGTCACCACACTTCTTTTCTCCATCTATGTACTCCCTTCCCTGTGCCCTTTTTCAGAAATTCACACGCTTTTTAATCTATTTCACTTTAAAAAGACTGTATAGTTGAAATTATGGCAGTTACTCAAAAGCTCACACAGTTCAGGTTCTGGCTTTATTTTTTCTCTGTTGCCAGTCGCTCAAGTTAAGGAGCCTTATGGATGGCAGAGAGACATTTATGCTCACATTTGCCACACACTGGTTCATTCACCACAGAACCATATTTTACTGTATCTGCACTAATTGATATCACATTTGGCCAAAACTAGCAACTATAACATTAATATGAACTGTGTTGAAAATGAGTTAACAGCACACCTAGATACCGTCAGTCCTGATAACTCACCATGACACCTTCCTCTCTGTTGGATTACATTTTTGATGCATGCCTGTCAGGTGTGACTCAGAGACAAGGGCAGACAACCTCTAAGTGGTAGACAAGCTGTTGAAATATGCTGTGCTAATGGCATATTCGCGGACCCTAATCAAATTGATCTGTTCCTCCTATCGTCCGTCCTTCAGTGGTTTTTGATACTGCTTTCATAATTGCCCTTGCAGAGAGTCTACAGTAGTCTCCCTTGTTTTCAGTGCTCACTTCTTAGTTTGTCACCTCAGTTTAACCCATCCTTCCAAGCCTTTTCTGTTTCATTCAGTTTATTTGATCTCAAAAGTGCTTTCTTGTTGTTGAATATAAAAGTGCTCAACTCCAAAGCAAAGACAGCAAGGTTAAGTGAAAATTATTGTGCTTCATCAAAGGTAATGATATAAAATATTTGAGCTAAAGTGTATTTGACTTCAAAACCATCTAAAACATCAAAAGTATTCAAATCACAGTAAAACAAAAGCAGAGAAAAGCTGCAAATCCAGATTAGAAGATGGAAACCGTGAATATTTGGCATTTTTGTAGGACAACTGACTTAAACTATCCATCACGAGAAATTGCTGCTTTTTTAAAAAAATTAATTCTCTTAATCAACTGAATGTTTAGGACTGTATCTGTTAACCTACTCACAATAATCATGCATCACTTTTTGTTAGCCCTGCATCTTTTGGTCGAGTCCCGTTTTACTACCTGTGGTTTGACTGTCAATTTAGTTATTTCATCCAAATTGGAGCACAACACCTGTTTCCCTTCTGTCACCTGGTCTGTTTCCCATGAGTCTAATTAGCACTGACAAATCAGGGAGCTTTACTGGTCTCCAGTGCCCAACACATGTAGTGCCAGCTGGGTGAAACCTTCTTCTGTGCACAGATAGAGGTGGAGAACTTTGGTTGCATGCTGACATTTGACTAAATTCAACATAATTATTAAATGAGCAGTGTGACATTTTATGTTTAAGGCAAAAGTCCCTATAATTGCTGTGAAAAGGAACAGTTTGATCAAATTTAGAGCTGCAGGAAGAAAAATGAAATGCTTTTGAATTTTTCTTTTACAAATTTGTCCTGGAAATGTTGCGTTTTATTTGTTTGAATGAGTGAGTAAGCACAAGCCAGACACAAAAGACTATACATTTAATATGAATAATAATTATGAAGGTATAATGTATGTTCTCAACTGCATCTTTTTGGTCCAGAGCTCAATTTCAGCACCATGGACAGCTCTTTTAAAAACAACTGATACTAAATCAGCACCACATTTACTTCCTCTTTAACACTAGAGATGCTGAACCTTTTCGGGGAAGAAGATGCACTATTTTTTAAGAATTAGTTTGAGGAATGTGGGGTCAATTTATATCAGATGGTGGAATGCAAAGTGAGAAATCAGTTGGAAAGGGTTGCCTGTATGACGTTTTTCATGGGATATACTGAAACCCAGGAGGATGCTGCTGTCACAAGATATACAGATTAGCAGACTAAAGCACTTTGTTGTAAGTGAAGACTGCCAGCTCAAGCACAACTCAGGAACATAAAGCTACAAAACAAACGTTTTTCTTTCCCTGCTGTCATCACATCACATTCCAACCCCCACACAGAGATTAGGTTACTGATATATAGCCGGTTTCATGTATTACATAACACAGAAAAGACTGCCGGCATTACGACGAGAAGCAGCAGCTTTGCTCATGTTAAAGAAAGGGACAGTGCTCCATTAAAGCCTTTATTCTTGTTAAATAGAAGCCTATGCAAGAGGGAGTTTAATAGAAACATGCGGTAGAAGAATTTTTAAATGAAAGGATGATGCTGCGATAAGATAAACCAGCGTGCAAGCAAAATAAATCTATTTCAAAGCTCTTAAACTGCATGAACTGTAAATTTTTTTGACAGCGTGAGAGTGAGAAAGCAGTCAGAGAGATGCAGAGGAAGAGAGGAGACCATTTGTTCTGATACTGCTGCAGAGGATTACCACTAATCTATGTTTGGGCCACAGTTTACCTGCAATACATTCACCCATTGGCTCTGATCTAATCTGGATGTCCACCACCGAGCAACCAGCTGTGTGATTGGCTCCAATGACTGTGCTAAAAGCAATATGTGTGTGTTTGCGTGTGTTTATTTAAAATTTATCACCAAGATGCAGTCTCATCTTTCGAGGACCCAAACACTGCTAGGCATGGAAATTGCCTGGTTGCGTTGGTTCAAGACTGTCAGGGGTGTTATTGCCTCAGGAATTAAAGCAGGATTAGATGAGGCTCAGTGTCTGACTGTGTGTGTGCGCGAATCGGAAGTGATGTGACGCACAACAGGAGACCAACAGAGCAATATATTAGAATTAGAATTATTACAATGACTTAGAGGAAGAATGTAACATCTGCACACATTTGTACTGGGAAATACTGAAATAATAGATAATACAAACATAAACAGATCTTGCTCTAGTACTGGACGTCCCCACCTTTGCTTTTAAGGCAAAACCAGTCATAACCAAAAAACACTATAAAAAGAGAAAAAGCAAAGCAAGAATTAGTGTTATAATGAATATTAGTAATGAAAAGTAATGTTAAAGTAAAATGTTGTCCTGCCTTTTTCAGTATCTTTAGGTGAAATTCAACGAGAGAAATATTCAAATTAATTCTTCTGAATTAGTACAGCATTTTTTTTTACACATAGTCAGGAAAATATCAAAAACAACTAATTTTTCTTTCAAAATGTGCTTGTGACTTGAAAATACGCCCCTCAATTTTAATGTTTTATATGCTAACCATTTTGAACTGATGAAAACACTGAGTTCTGCTTGACTGAATAGTTCATCTGTGTAGTGCGTATGTGTGTGTCCCATTCTTGCATCTGTGCATACTGTTTGTACAGCACTTAATGTGTACAGTTTGGAACAAAACAGCAATGAGTCACTATTCCACAGCAGCAGTCTGTGCCAGTTGGAAATGTGTGTGTGCGTATGTTTGTACATGAGTGTAAGAGCGTGAATGAATGATTCAGTGGCTTAGAGTCTGGTCTATAAAATAGTTTTGTTTCAGTCAGATTTCTTTGGATGAACATGTTGCAAAATAGAAATAGCAATCAAATGACTGGTGCTTGTCTTGACTCTCCCGCCGAGATGCTGAGTTTGTCTTTGACCCCCTGGATACATACACATAGACTCAGATATACAGACTCATATACTTTTTTTCCTAGATTATTATTAACATTTGATTATTTTTTTTTATTGTATTTCAAAAAATATTTTAGGCACTGTTAATGAGTAAAACATCCAGGCTAGAGTGTCCTTTATTAGTAAATGAATGAAATGTTCGACAGTTCAAGAACAGCATCACAAAACAATGTAAAATACAATATTTATACATGTAAAACTGTATATTAATGTTCTGCAATGGCATATGTTGTTATATCATTCAACCCCCAGGTAGATACATGAATATTAGAAAGAATGTGCTTTCAGACTCATTGCTTAATGTTTATACAAGCAATTCAGATATTACCTTTAATTCTCTTCTTAAGTCTCCGTCACTGTCTGTCTTTTCTCTCTCTTTTGCATTTGTCCTTGTGTGCCCGTTGTTATTTATTTTTTATTTCAGCCCTCTTCTCTGTGTCACTGCTGTGCAGGGGATTGTGTTGGTGCTTTTGGCAGTCACAGAGGTGTTTTCATACCCCCACCTCAATGAGGAGGGGTTGAAAACACAAGGAGATGTTGGTGCAGGAACTCTCACCCTCTCAGCAGGATTAAGTAAATGATGGGTGAGAGGAGAGAGAGGGAGGAGGGAGTCACATTTCTGGCACGTCTTCCTTCCTGTGGTCAAACTTTATGGGGATACATGTATTTTTTTGTGTATGAAAAGCTGAATCTCCTCTCATTTGGAGGATTCTTGTGGTGTCAGTTTGAGGGGCGGACAGAGGGGGAGTGTAGTGAGAGGAAGACCTGCAGTTAGGACCATCTGTCCTTTTTAAAAGGCATCCAAGTGGGAGACGGGGACAGCCTCATACACATAGGCACGCACACCGGCAGGCAGGTAGACCACCAGATGGACTGACACACATGAAGGCCGACAGAAAGGCTGGTTTCCTTTGTTCTTAAAGCCAACATTAGAACAACAAACATAAAACAAAACTTTAAAAGGAAGCTCCATATTGCTGTATCCACAGTAGCAGGGGATTAGCAAACATTATTGTAGCTCTGATGTCTTTTCAGGCCTGTTTCAACAATGACACAGTCGAAGCTTGTTTGTCATTCAGTCCCCAATGTATTAAGTCACTTACTGCAGGTTGGAAAAGGATTGGGAAAGACTGATGTGCAGAGCTCAGGAACCTGCAGTTTTATATTTTATAACAGTTGCTTTGGTCGTCCACAAAGATGGAAGTTAGCAATCTTATGTCACCTTGATCAGTTTGCTATTTTGGATTGAATGGTCTTTTCTTGTCCAGTTTTCAAATTTAAAAATAAGTGAAGATGTTTACATGTTGTACACTTATATTAAGGTTGATACAGATCCAGTGTAACAGATCTAGTGTATCCCTAATTACTGTTCAGTGTTGATAAAAAACAAACAAGATGCCAGAAACTGACTGACTGCCTAATTTTATTTTCTTCATATTTATAGAGCTTCTCATACAGCAATGCCTTAATAGTTGATATAAAACACTTAAAACATAAACCTGAACTGTTTATGGCAGCAGCACTCATATCTGACCACTGAATAGAAACTAGTAGCCTATTAGCTTAACTTAGCGCAAGGACTGGAAGAAGGGGGAAACAGCTAGCCTGCACAAGCTTATTGCTAAATTCACTTTTTATGGTTAGTCACATTTCTGTGCAAAAGCACTTCAGCACTGAATAATGTTCAGCTCATGACTCATGTAAACAAAAAGGCTTTGCTTTCTTTCGGTTCAAACAGAGGCCTCATCTATTTCTTATTCATGTCATTCAGTTGATTGAACCAAGGATTCACTTTGGTTTTGTATGATCTAAATACATTTTAAATGTTTTCAGGTTTTAGATAATAGTTCACTATGTTATCCGAGATTAATTTTTTTTTAAACATTTTGCAGTTTTTCATGAATCCTTTAATTACAGCCTGTACATGTTTTCTGATGACTTTTGCCAACTAAGAGCAAGACAAGCTAACACATTGCTCTTTTACATTGTCAGAGTGACAGTATGTGTCTCTAACAGCCCCTTGTTATTGTTATAAAAACACACACAAAGACACACACACAGAATGAATGATAACTGTCCAGTCAGCTGGTTGAGGAGCACACTGTGCCAGTGGCGAGTTGACGCTGATGTTGCATAAGCAGCTGAACAACCCCAAAGAAAACAGTGTTCTGTGCATAAAAAAAAACATGCTGGTCGGCAGTGTGTTTGTATGGACACATGCTTTTACACACACACACATCTCAGACACACCAGGGCAGTGATTTGTTACAAACAGATATGAAGCACTTCAATTTGCATGAACACATTCAGAAATTAAACAACAAAAGTAGAAGATATGCAACAGACACGTCAGAGAAAAGTGTAGTATGAGAAAATACTAAATGCAACAGTCTATCCATCCATTGATTTAACCATTCGATCAAAACATTTTTTTTATATTACTGAACTGCATGAGATGTACCCACAAAGATGATTCCTGTGGTAAAAGCACTGAAGTAAATTAAATGGATGGCCTGGTGAGACCACAGCTGTGGTGTGAGGATGAAATGTTATTTAGCATTGTTCTGCACACAACCACACGCCCACAAACACACACATTCATACTTGCACATGTTGTCTGTACTTTGCAGAAATTTCCTAAGGGATTAATTCCTTTTTATTCTAGTCTACCAAAAGCCACTGAATGCTGATTCATTTAAATTGCGCTTATGTCTTTTGGTTATTTAGTGCTTCATATTCTTCATGACATAATGTTTCAGTGTCTAACTTCTTAAATTGGTTCATTTGTTTTTGTAGCATCTCTACTTTGTATAAAATTTTAAAGATTTATCGTTTTTTATCTGTATTTATATTTTTATTCTAGTTTCTTTTCATGGTGTCTAGATTTGCTGACCATTTTTCCTGCTGTCTATCTGTTGTGTTACAGGGATTTCCTTCCCCGTGGCTCTGGCATTGTGACCCGTCGTCCTTTAGTTCTGCAGCTGATGAACTGTCCCTCAGGTAAAAACACTGTATTAAAATCTGTGGGAGTTCTTGTCTCCAGAACATTCAAAGGTATTGTATCATAACTGAGCTCGTTGTTTCACCATTCAAATGAGAGGCTTCATCCCCTGACTGGTGGAGGGATCAAGATGTTGCAGATTTTACTTCTACACTCTCCCCCTTTGAGTTTGAAGATACCTCTTTTAAAATACTCAAGGAAAAAACATCCTTCATCTTCATTCT
Organism: Acanthurus leucopareius; assembly: GCA_029814765.1. Classification (NCBI taxonomy): domain Eukaryota; kingdom Metazoa; phylum Chordata; class Actinopteri; order Acanthuriformes; family Acanthuridae; genus Acanthurus; species Acanthurus leucopareius. The sequence continues at coordinate 5,537,828 of JAQMCX010000027.1, forward strand.
TTCCTCCATTTATCTTGACAGACTAGGAGATGATGAGATGCTTTTCTCACATTTTACTCACACTGTGAATCAGAAATTAATTAAGCGTAATTTAAGTTTAACACACAGTCATGGCTGCTCTTTCATTATAGCAGAGGGGTTTCAAACTGTGAGGCAGTTCACTGGAGCGATTAAGTTGCCTTAAAACCCTTAGAGCCAGTGTGCTGTAATTTGCATCCACAAATTCCCTTTGAAATGATGGAAAAAAAGATGCTCTTTATAACTCCAGAACTTCCATGAGAATCATCACATTTTTAAGTTTTCTTCAGTATCAATTTCATCCAGGGACAGTTGTCTGTAGGTCAATGGGTACATTGCAAACAAGAACTGCTAATTGCTAATTTGGCATTCATTTGTTCCAAGTTGCCAAAATGTAATCATGTACAGGCTAAAAAAAACAGGGCTCTCTGCCAGCTAATCATTTTGCTTACATTTTTCTTTTAAAATAATATTATTTGTTCCATCTTTTGAGGGCTGGTTTCAGCTTGCGGCCTATGCAAAGTTTTGCATGAAACATTTTTACTGGCTTTGAATATTTTACATTGTCAGGGAGTCAGTTGTTTTGCTACAACACAGTTGTAGTGTGCATTTGCATTTAGATGATAAACATGTCCTTATATTCTTGGTGAAAGGGGTACAAGTTTAGCATTCTTCCTCTTTGATGTCTTCTTTGTTGTTTGTCTGATCTCCTTCATTTTTCCCCTTTATTTCACCTTTATTAATCTCTATCTGCTCACTTTCTGTTTCAGAATATGCTGAGTTCCTCCACTGTAAGGGCAAAAAGTTCACAGATTTTGATGAAGTCCGACAGGAGATCGAGGCGGAGACTGACCGCATCACTGGGGCTAACAAGGGCATCTCCCCTGTGCCCATCAACCTGCGTGTCTACTCCCCTCATGGTGAGGCTGTTAACACTCTATTTAAATACAAATTATTAATTCTCTGGTTCCTTGCATGTAGTCCTACAGTGATCTAACTAACAATATTGGGTTGACAACAATAAATAATGTACCACAATGCTTTTTATTTTGTCAGAGTGCATCTAAAGAAGCTCTCTTAGTTCTGTTATCTTTCTCATGGTTATCCTGGTCCCTTTTTGTCCCACAGTGTTGAACCTGACCCTGGTGGATCTGCCAGGGATGACCAAGGTGCCAGTGGGTGATCAACCCGCAGACATTGAGGCCCAGATTAGAGATATGCTGATGCAGTTTGTCACCAAGGAGAACTGTCTGATGCTGGCTGTGTCCCCAGCCAACTCTGATCTGGCCAACTCTGACGCTTTAAAGATAGCCAAAGAGGTCGACCCTCAGGGTGAGTGTATGCACACAGGCACACACACACACACACACACACACACACACACACACACACACACACACACACACACACACACGCGCGCGCACACACACACAC
>JAQMCX010000027.1:5539379-5556207 GCA_029814765.1 Acanthurus leucopareius
GGGCATCACCCTGCTGCTGCTCCCCTATTGCACCCACTCACACACACACACACACACACACACACACACACACACACACACACACACACACACACACACACGCGCGCGCACAGGCACACACCACACACACTCTGCAGCAAATCTCAGTCAAAATCTGCCTTCGAAATTTGTCTCTGTATTGTCCCATTTATTTCTGCTGTTTTTTGTGTTCCTTTTACTGTGACAGACTTAAAATGTTTTTCTAAATAGGATAAAAAAAAGTTATTTGTTATTACTATTACATTTATTGAAATTAGGTCCATTAGGCCCAACACGTCCATAACAGTAAGCCTGTAATGTAAAGAGTTTGCATTCAGCATTATAACTACATTAGTTTCAGTACATTTTGCTAACAAAACTGAAGTAATAAGTGGCTAGAATATAAAATGCAGGACTTTAGCTTTTATTCTGGAGTTTGTACATTGTGATTTGCTCATGTTCAAAATTACATGGTGTCAATCTATTTTCCACCAGAGACAGAAACATAAAATCGAAAAGAAAAATAATCTGCGTTTTAGAATATTTTAACCCAGATGTGTGACTTGGTGTTCACAACATCAAAAACTAGTTTCAGTTTAGGTTTCAGTTCCACTGATACAAATCATTCTGGTGTGTGTTTGGGTGTGTACATGTAGGTTCAAGGACCATCGGTGTGATCACCAAGCTGGACCTGATGGACGAGGGGACAGATGCTAGGGATATCCTGGAGAATAAACTGCTTCCACTCCGAAGGGGTGAGCACACACACTCGAACACACTCGAACACACACACACAGTCACACAAACAGTTCTTGTTCGCTCTACTTCAGGACCCTCACAATGACACACTGTTTCCCTCTTGTGGTAATAAGGCAGTCATATGCAAACATGGCCAATGCTCCAACCACTGAACAAAAAAAAGGAGCAGAAAAGGACGGATGGATGGAGGGAAGGAAAGAGGTGTAAAACAGAACTAAGGACAGACAGAGAGAGGAAAAAAGGAGCAGGGAAGGAGGCAAAGAGAAAACCCTGTCCTGGAAAAGAGCTTGCATGTATCTTGTAAGCTGCCCTTTATTGCAACTTGCTGATGTGGTGATTTTCTTTTCCATTTGCACTTGGTTAAAACCCAGGCATGTGCTTTTGAATATTTTCCATGTATTTCTTTTTCTCTGTTTTTTTCCCCTCCCCTCCCTCTCCTCCCTGTCTCTCTCTGTCTGTCTACTGCGGCAGACGCTCACATTTACAAGGCTGCTGGCTCATAGTTGCATTAGTTATAGAGCATGAAACAGCCTTTAACCAAGTGATGCATGAGAAAACTTAACTGGAGGTGAAATGGGAGCCGCTTGACCTGAACTCTCCTGATTGTTTGTCTTTTTCTTTTTATGTCTTGAAAATTTGGACACACACATACAGAAATTTATTTATGTATTTCCTCCTTCCTTCTTCTTTCTCCTCTATTCTTCCTTCATCTATATCATTTTCTTTAACCCCGAAGTCTCCTAAAATGTGGTTTTCCTCAACTAAACATTATTAAACACAGTTTAAAGCGGTTTGGTCCTGGAGGGGTTGCTCATTTTGGGTTTGGCGGTTCAAACGCAGTCGCTGAAAATAAGAGCCCAGCGCAACCCCAGATTTCTCTAATGCAAGTCTACATTATCTTCCAGTCAAATAACCAGTCAGACCACAAGTATTGAATCTATTCCAGTCCTCTCTCAAAAATTCCATCAAGTGATAAAAAAACTTGGATCTGGTTTATTTCAAATCTCAAAGTGTTTTCAGACTGAGTCATAAATGCCGGAGTGACTCTTTTCTGTTGTGTTCAGGTTACGTTGGTGTGGTGAACAGGAGCCAGAAGGACATAGATGGCAAGAAGGACATTACTGCTGCTATGACTGCTGAGAGGAAGTTCTTTCTCTCCCACCCCGCTTATAGGCACTTGGCCGAACGTATGGGCACTTCCTACCTCCAGAAAATCCTCAATCAGGTGTGTAAGAGAGCATGAGTGTCGGTCACAAGTGTCTGTAGCACGTCCACCCAAGGGTCCTGTATTTTCCTGCATGACCAGATATAATTCCAGCATTACGTGCATTCACAGAGATCTAACTCTGACCTTTCACCTGCACAGCAACTGACAAACCACATCCGTGACACCTTGCCGGGCCTGCGGGCCAAACTGCAGAGTCAGCTTCTCTCCATAGAGAAGGAGGTGGAGGAGTACAAGAACTTCAGACCTGACGATCCGTCTCGCAAGACCAAGGCTTTGCTCCAGTGAGTAGAAACAGTTGAAGGATAAACTGAATAGATAAGAAAAATCAACTGATATGTGTGTCTCTGCCTCACTGCAGGATGGTGCAGCAGTTCTCTGTGGACTTCGAGAAGTGCATAGAGGGCTCTGGAGACCAGATAGACACAGCTGAGCTGTCAGGCGGTGCCAGGATCAATCGCATCTTCCATGAGCGTTTCCCCTTTGAACTGGTCAAGGTGTGAGTCTGACAGACGTTGTGTTTGTTTGATTTGATTTATTTCCTGACAGTGCAAAACTTATTAGGTAGGAGGACTTAAGCATATGTATAGCATATATATATATTTTTTTTTTTTGCTAAAGCAAGACCCTTCTCAGCTTTATCAATATTTTATTTGGACCCTCCCCTTGACTGAAACCCTCCCTCTTATGTCTTAAAATATTAGATTGTGCATTAAAAATGAAAAGTAAGTGCAATCTAATTTAACATTAAAATATCAATTGGATGAATGATTTTAACAGTAGAGTTTATCAAAAACACATTTTCTTAAATAAAGATAAAAGGTTAAACTTGGTTTATGACAACTCTGTGTACATGCCCTGTATAACTACTTTTAAGTTTTCTTTAATGAGAGACTAAATTGAGGGAGGAAATGACTGACTGAGATTTTAAAAAAAATTAATCACTGCGCTCTCAAGCCCTCGTTGTTTTTTGGCAAAATAACAATATTGGTGGAAGAAAACTAGTGATGATTGTCCAGTACAGTCTTAGTTTTCTTAAATCTTCCCTTGTGCACTCAAAATGTTTTCATAATTTTTTTTTTTTTGTGAATTATAAAATTTTATAATTCATAAAATAAATGGATAATAAAGATGATGATAAATGAAAATAAACCCAACAAGTTAAGGCTTTGATTATTCTACATGTTTTATCCAAACCATACCAATCTGTGGCAGCTATTTGCAATAAAAACATCAGACCTTGTCGACTTCGGGACCACCACTGCCTAAACATGTCTGTTCAACAGCTGTGAACATTTATGCTAAAGAGAATTTGAAGACACCGGAATCTTAGGACTATCTATCAGACTTTAATGAAGTTCTCATTACTTTTTTGTTTTCATTTTATTTGTAGCATTTTAGCTGGTTTACTTAACAGAAAAGGAGATTTTTGTAAGTGTTTATTTCACATGAAATTTTTTCACAATAGAGTCAAAAATTGATCCACAAAACTAAAAGTGTGGAACTCTTGGTATGTACTGCTAAATGGGAAGAATTTTAAATCAGAGAAAAAGAAATCTGCATGTAGCACTGTATGAAAATAATGAAGAAAAATGTTCTATATGAAAGAACATAATTTTTTACAGACGTGTTTCTGTATCTCTTTACATCATCTCTCCCTCCTGGGTATCATTTCCCAGCCTCAGACAAAGAGAAGGCCTCCCTTGGGATTCTGACTCCGGCTTTTTGCCGAGCCAAACATTCCTTGTTTCCTCCCTCTTGGTTTAACAACCTCTCCCACTGTCGTCTCTTTGCTCTCACTCCCCCCACCTCGCTCTCTTCCTTCTGTTGCTCTCACTCTGTCATCCTATCTATCCACATTTGATCCCTCCCCCACATCGTTTCTGTTCACCTTTCACATCATCGTTACCCCGAGCACGTCCTCCCCTTATCCACCTCCCCCAACCTCTGTCTCTCTAGGCTTTTTTACCTCACCCACACTTTAACATGTTCGATCCTTTTTCACCTTCTCCCCCAGATGGCCCTTACTCTCCACTTCCTTCATCTCCCTCCCCTTATCCATCCCTCTCCTCCATCCTCTGGCTAAGGATATAAAACTTACTGTCTGTGACTGGGATCTGAGAAAAAAGTTCCCCACTGAGAGAAAAGAGCAGGTTGCTTTCACATCAAAATTTTTTTTTAACACACACACAAAAAAATGTTAAATAAAAAAATGAAAGAAGGTATAAAAAGATAGAAATTTTAACTGATCCTAATCCTCCCTGTTGTGTCTGTGTCTTGTGCAGATGGAGTTTGATGAGAAAGAGCTCCGCAAGGAGATCAGCTACGCCATAAAGAACATTCACGGAATCAGGCACGTCCACCCTCCGACTCACCCCTCCTGGGCTCCCCTCCCTCTCTACTTCACCCCCCTCACACTCTCTCTCTCTCTCTCTCTCTTCATCTCAGTCACCTCTGCTAGCCACAATTCATCTGACTGACTTCTCTTACCTAAGTGTTAAGATCCTGAGTGTTCAGTTGAATATGACTGTTATCATTACACTTGAGAAGGTTTGGGATCAGATAGGTGACTATTGCTGTTTTTTGGCCTTCACGCATGTTGTTTGTTTTCCCATATATCCAGATGTGTTGCCAGTTTGTCAGTCATTTGCACCTTTCATCTGAGATATGTGGCAGCTCCCTCTGTCCTTAATCTTGCTCTGTCACATGGATGATGGGTGCATATGTACTGTATGAGCTAATGAGACCATAAACACCAGAAAACTATCATCTACATTTTCTATTTTGGTGCCAAAATGTATCGTAAATAGTGTTTAGTGTCAAAATCCTATAATAACAGGATATAGTAAGAAGGAGGAAATATGAGATTTATAGGCTTCTTAGAGGTAAAAAGTATGTGTGGGATGTACTTGTACAAAGACATAGTATTTAATGTATTTCCATGTATTTTAGTTTCAGAGCTGTTGCTAAAATGCCAGCGTAATGATTGGCAGGATGTTTCAGATAGTAACTAGATAAATATCACTGTTTTTTTATTTTTATTTATTTATTTATTTTGATTATGGTTGCTACCAGCTGTTGCAGTGGGGTCCCATCTTTGGTTTTATTAAACTAGGTTTTCATTTTATATTTGCTAGAAATTTCCAACCTAAATACACATAATTTGAAATTACTTGACAGACTTAATATTTTAGAGAACTCTGCCCTGTGACTGTTTTTATGGTTCATTTCTCTTCTCTCTCTCTCTCTCTCTCTCTTTCCTTCTGATTTGTTTCTGTTCATGTTGGGGCACAAAAAAAGCACAGAAACAGAGCAAAATTCATTACAATTAACACTCTTCTCTTTACCCAACCCTCCTCCCTCCTCCTGTCTTTCTCTCCTCCATTCTTTTCTTTTTTTGGCCCTGTGGCTGGTTCTCTCTCTGTTGGGCAGAACTGGCCTCTTCACCCCGGACATGGCCTTTGAGACCATTGTGAAAAGGCAGATTGGGAAGATTAAAGAGCCTTGCACCAAATGTGTGGACATGGTCATTTCTGAGCTAGTCAATACGGTTAGGCAGTGTACAAAGAAGGTAAAAAAAATGAAAGTAAACGTTGGCTAGCACTTTTTTTTTTTTTTTAAATTGTCAACCCCCCCCCCATTTGCAAAGCCCCTCTGCTGTTCACTCCCTTTCACTGTAGCCACCTGGCTCTCTCCAGCCCTCGTTGTTTTATGGACAGCGGGGGGTGGCACCTGGAGGGGCAGGGTGGGCTGCGGTTTATCTGCCTGCCCAACTACTGTACCGCTTCGGACGGGTTTGGCTGGACAGGCTGGCCATGTTAGAAAGCTGTGCTGAAGAGATCCAGTTTGGAGGCTGAGAAGTCATCAAAATATGGTTGCCAGTAAAAGTTAAAATGTCAGAGCAGTCCCAGCTCAGGACTTGACTTTATGACTTAATTGAAAGGTTTTCTGCCAACTCTTTATGTTGGAAAGAAGCTTCCAGTATTCTTTAGCCTGAACTGAATATCTTTTTAATGCTCTTGTTTCCTTTTCTGTTTAAAAATATTTATTATTTCAGTAATCTGAATTGGGCACACAGAGGAGATAATTGTGTGCTGTGTTCCTATTACACATTATTCACTAACTAACTGTCACAGTATACTGACTCTGCAATTAATAAACGAAGATTCAGTACATTTTGCTGTTTTGCACTATTAAGAAATAATAGTAACAAAGAAAGAATAAATGCTTTTCTTTTAGTGTTTCCCAAACCCTGAAAGATATTTTTTAAAATCTTTTTTACACAAATTATGTCTTGTTCTTGCAAGATAATAGCTTGTGTGCACAAATCACAATCTGATTTGCTCAAGATATTATTGTTATCATCGTATTATTATACAGATGTTTTTCACACGTTATCTTAATTGCACTAGATGTTAGCTAGTTTACACATGAGATTTAAAATGACATTGTTTGCACATATATATTTTATTTTGTTATGTTTTTATTAACCACTGAAAGTTGGTATTTGATGTGAATTAGGACACAGTTTAAGTTTTATTCGAACCCCTTGTCTGTCTTGAGGCAGTATTTTAAGGATTTGTCAAGACAACATTATCACCAGTTTAATAGATTCGTACATTCCCTTGAATATTTCTTACCCAAACCTTACCTCTCTTTCAAGAACCTTGAACAAGATATTTTTATCACCTTTCTTTTTGAAAAAAGGCGGGAATAAATTGTATAAATAAATCAGTCCATGTCTGGCAGCCATATTGAATGACCTCGGCATCCAGACTTCCTTGTGTGTGCGAGAGACCGAGGCTGTGCACCTGCGGCAGAGAGGAGCCATTACGATTATGTTCACCTGCTCTTAAAGAGGCCTCAGGGGCCACAGTCACAGCTTCCCAGGCTTGCGAGTGTGGCCAAAAGAAAGGTCAGTAGTCTGTATCCGAATTGATCCACTGTGACAAAACAATTTGAACTGCGGTTGGACTGCAACAACCTGGAGGCCTTTGGGATAATAAAGTTATGATTATGCTCCCTTTGGAAGTGAGAGGAGGAGGAGGAGGAGGAGGAGGAGGAGGGATGGGGTGGAGAAAGGGTCACCACCAGGAGGGAACGTTGGCTGAGCCTTTGGGTGCACAGCTGTGGTCTTGCAGTGCCTTGCTTGGAGTTTTTGGCTGGTGGAGTTATGCAGGCTGGAAGCTCTATCTATTTTTTTTTCCATTTTCCTTTCCTCTTTCATCTTTTCTCTCTGTTTTCTCTCTTTCTGCTCTTTAATGCTCCTTATTGATAGAGAGAGACTCCAGCGCTGTCCTGTTTTTGAATGGCTTCACGGGAAACCAGATGTCTCACTTGCATTTTCTTCCTTCTGTGCTGTTTGTTCTCCCCAACCTCCACACCTCTCCTTGTCCTTTTTATCTTCAATCTGTTGTTTCTACTGTTTCATCTCCATGTTTTGACCTCCTGTACTGAACTCTCCTCTCACCATGTGTTTACACTCCTTTTGATTTTTATTTGTCTCATGTCCTCCCTTTCTCACTTTTTGTCTGTCTACCTAATCCTTTATGTCCTCATCTGGTATTTTCAGTACTCTTCTTTCTCCACATTTCTTGTCTCTTTTCTTTCTTTTTTCTTTTCTTTTCTTTTTTTTTACTCCTCTCTCCTATACCACCTGCCTATCCCTACAGGACGGGGCTCTTCACCCCTGACCTTGCCTTTGAGGCAATAGTGAAAAAGCAGATCCAAAAGCTGAAGGAGCCCACACTGAAGTGTATAGATATGGTAGTGAGCGAACTCACCTCCACCATACAAAAGTGTAGTCAAAAGGTAAAATGCCAAAGAGAACAGAGCCACTTTAACTATCTCTGTGTTAATCATACATGGAGGGGTAGACTGATGGCTGGCCATTTTTATCTACAAGCGTTAATAAGAAAATATGCTTAAAAAAAAACCAAAAAACTGCCCTATTTCTTTATACCATCGATATTTTTTAAAAGTGGCATTTATACAAAGTGAATGAGGTTAGGCCATGAAGAGATTAAATTTGATTTTTCTCTTAAAATTTCTTTAAAATAGAGGAAATGATCGAGACTTCTCATACATGTTACTGCGGAACTTCATGGTTTTTGATATTTATGTAGAGTAAATAAGGTGCTTGTTTCAAATTAAGGTTGAATATAAGCATCGATTCAGATGCACAATTAGACAACTGATTAAGATAAGGGGCTCAATATTTTCCCTGAGAAACTCTAGCTAAGGTTTGCTCTTTACGATAAGAAAAAAACATATAATTTTTTTTACCTTTATATATCCCACATATATATATTTATAGCCTAGCTAGCAATGCCATTTCTATGCTCACCCTCTAAGTTTCGATTGTTAATATGCTTAACATCTGTTAATTAGACTAAAAAAAGCACACCTGAGGCTGAAGGAAATGTCTGTTAAAAATACTTTTCAGAAAATACAATTTTGACAGTATAATGGTGCCAGATTTAAAGTTTCAGGGATCCCTTAAGAAAGGCCTATATATTATAGTTCATTCTGAGGGAGACATAAAGGTCTTAAATATATTAGAAAATGTTTTTTTCAAAAGCTCAAATGTTAACATGATGTTAAGGTTGAAGTCAAGGGATTGCTTAAGTCACTATATTCTGTGAAACATAAATCTTGTGCAATTAGTAGAGTGTATTTGAACTTAATTAATTAATTAATTATTTAACTAATCACAATTATTTAATATAAAGATATTATCACAATAAATTGGCCTAGCCTCCCAAAAATACTTGTGAGAAATCAGAAAGTTAAACTGTGGTAGGATACAAACATATTCAAAACAAGTGGACTTTTGCCAGCAGATATCAGTCTATCCTTACTTGAGATCTTACTAGTGTGAACTAACTAGTTATAACCTATACATTAATTAAACTTAAACCTTTTTTTTTGTCTTTTGTCTTTTGTCAATTATTGGCTTTAAATTGACAATTTTAACAAATTGTTACCGCTCAGCCTGCATGTTAGATAGCTTTCTTAAATATTTGACATTCTGATGTCTTAAAATCCTTTAAGTTTAAATTTTTTTTTTCTGTCTTTGTCAGTATGGTGACTGATTGTGTAGTTCCACTCGCTGACTAATTGACATACTTAAAACATCTTTTTATACCTCTTGTTATTTCTCTTTTTATTTATCTTTCCTCCTCTCCATCCTGTCGTCCTCTAACACTTTCAACCCGCTCAAAATAATGACTCAAAAGAAAGCGTGACCTCCTTTGGATTTCTCTTCTCTATCACACTTTTATCTTGATTTCACTTTCGGAGACATACTTCATTTAAAGAAACTGTATTATAATATACAGTGTTTGGGAAAATCCACAAAGGGGTCAGTTTGAAGTCTTCCTCCATCATGCTCTCTCCCATCCCTCCCTTCCTGATCCTTTGCATTGCATGTCAGTCTGAAGCAATTTGAGTGCCTCTGCCTGCTGCCTTGTTTGTAAAAAAATTCTTTTTCCACTGTCAGTTTTGTGTTTCTGTGTCCCTTTACGACACTTGAACGCTTCATCAGATTTTGACAGCCTTAGTCTGTCTTTAAGTTACAATGCGCCTTTCAACCAGCACAAATAATGTTGCTCACAGTTGCTTGAACATTGAAGAAATCCACAGTTTATTGGTTTTGTAAATGTTTTATTTTCATGGTTTTCACAATTTTCTAGAATTTAAGTGCATTTATGAGACATGAAACCATAAAGTGCTCCCCTCCATGGAGCACAAGCTCCATAAAGCATTCAAAAGCATTAATAATGGGAGAATGGTGACATTGTTAATTATAGTTTCCATCTGAGCTCACCAAATTGAAAACCTCACATAAAATTCCTAAAATTCAAAAGATTTATTTTGACAATACTGTCAACTGGTTAAATTTACTAGAAGCTGCAAATTTATGCTCTTACAAAACAGATTTGGATTTGCTTTTCTGATGTGATGCAAATAGTAGGCTAACATTTAAAAAAAATAAAAAAATAAAGCCTTTTTATTTTTTAAACATTGCATTTGTTTGTTACTAACAGTTACAATATAAGAATATAACAAGAACAAATACCAAATTGGGAAAAAAGGGTTGGATTAAAATATTTAATTAGCCTATTTAAGAATATATTGTTACAATGAGAAGCATGATTGTTACTTAAGAGTAGCACCAAGTTAAACTTAATGCTAACTGTAAATTAGCACAATTGAAACCCTTGCTAGGCACCATAGGATAGTTGTTGTTTGTATGTTCCTGTGAAACCTGCCATTGTAGCACAGTACCACACATTTTATGACAAAAGGTGGTAGTTTACCAACTCAAAATCTCTAGTAATTAATTAAAAAAAAATAGGTCTTTGATTTTGTACAGAGGCAAACATAAAGCAGACATCTTGTTTCTAGCTAATAAGCTAGAAACAACATAGCTTCTTAGCTAGCTCACTGTGCTAACTTGGTGAGTATATTGAGAACTCCATCTGTAGCTGTCTATTTTTTGATCTAATATTATTTAAATATAACATTGTTGTTGCATAATAAAGCCAGTTAGCTCAACTATCCTTTAAAATCATAGTATTTTATATAAAAAGAGATGGCTGCTAATGTTTTCCTAATTATTTTTAATCTTTAAACTAAAATATAGTAGCTTGCAGGGCCGGGATTTAAAACTGTTATACAGAAAATTTAATGTAGTTAATCAATGAAAAGCCCCATAGCTTTTAAAGTATGAGTAGGTTTTTTAGTGAAGGTGATAAAATATTTATCCAGGTATTCTAAAGTTTGCATCTTACATGAGAGAAAAAAAACATTAATATTGCAGTTTCAACATAGAACAATGTGAGAAGCCCTCACACATCGACCATAATTTTAATGCCAGTGATTAGACTGACATTCACCCTTGCAGTGTGTCCCATTATTATAAGGCATTTATTTTTTATGGATGTTGTCCGCTTTGTAATTGGACCAAACCCAGAGAGCCATAATTCAGCTTGGGAACCAGAAAGAGGTCTGTTGATATCCACTCACCCACCAAACCATCCAACAAACATGAAAGATGCATTGTAACTTGCAAGAAAGCAGCGTGTATTTTTCTTTCTTGCTCTGTGATTTTGGTTTTGATTTTTCTTCTTCCCTCACACTTCTCCAAATGTGTTTGTGTCACATTGGAGGCCCACCAATGTCTGCGTTCGTGGGTCTGCAATGAGCTCATGGAAAAAGACCCACAGTGTGCTGGGAAAAAGAAGCTTCTCTGCCAGGAACATTGTTTATTCTGTGTTTGTGTGGTAATATCACAGACTTTGCACTATTCTTCTGCGTTTGTTCCATATTGGCAACAAATAGACATTTTGCACATAAATTCCACTCAAATCCACCCACTGGTCAGGAGACTGGAGCAGAGTCTGGGTTAAACTCCTCAAAACATAACCTGTTTAATTATGTTCCTATAACATATTTTGTTGTACTGGTGGAACTGTGTGTTGTGGTTCAGTGAGATGACATGATGTTTACTGAAGCGCGTATGTGAATTTGAGAGTGTGTATGTATGCAATAGCATGTATTTGTATGCTGTGAGGTTTTTTTTTTGCTACCTACCTACTGTGTTTCATGCTCACAGCTGGCTCAGTATCCCATGTTGAGAGAGGAGATGGAGAGAATTGTGACCCAGCATATCAGAGACAGAGAAAACCGCACTAAGGGCCAGGTAACACACACACCCATATGCACAAACGCACAAATTAAATAAATAAATACACACACTAAGTAAAATAGGTGTTTTCTGGTGGTGCAGAGTGTTTTGGTTTGTATAAAATTATGAAGAACTGAGACTGAATGACATGTTTTTAAATGTATTTGCTTTCCAGCGCATACCCAAAATTATAACATTTTTTATGAACACTATACTCATTGATCTCAGTATCTTTTGTTTTGGAACCTAAAGAAACTGATGTCTTAAAACCAGCAGCAAAGCAATGCACTCTGCTATTTTTCCTACAAAATCATACCAACAAAAAAATTTGAGCGATAAATAAAATGTGTAGAATAAAAATTCCACACATATCAGTATAAAAATGCTGAAAATGAATAATTAACTTGATCTGGAAACTACTTTTATTGTAATTATAGTTTTTGTCTGCTAAACACTTTTAATGATAACATTAAGCTTTTAAGCTAAACTTTTCTTGAGTAGCTATGAATAACATAAAACCAATAAAAGACTGATAAATCATTAAATATAAAGCTCTCTCTCATACTTTTTCAGGTGTTGCTCTTGATAGACATTGAGTTGTCCTACATGAACACCAACCATGAGGACTTTATTGGTTTTGCCAAGTGAGTTTCATTTACTTTATATACAGTAGATCTTCAGTCACTGCAGTGTTTAGAGCTGATTTTATCAGCTCATGTGCAGTTAAAAGCCGAAATCCAGTATTTCCTGATGTGTTTTCTTTGGCAGTGCTCAGCAGAGGATCAATCAAATGAGCAAGAAGAAGGCAGCTGGCAACCAGGTACTTCACTCATCTCAAAAATACGGTCATGTCCAGTAAAGACTGTTTGTTTGACAGGTCAAACAGTTAACCAGTTATAGCACAGAGTGATTCTCTTTAAGCAGACTCCATCTGAAATCATCCAGAGAGTTTTATCTGTCTGCCAACAACATGACATCTGAGCCTCATACTGTCTTCCCCGAAGGCTTTATTCCATTAGCACTCAGCTCTCTGCCCATGCTAAATCTAGCACAGCCATACAGTATCTTCTTACCATATCCTATACAATGCAGCTCTGTACTGCGCTTGTACATGTAACTCGCTAATGGAGAACAGTTGTTGAATCTTGAAACAACTTGTGCTTTTTGTGCAAGTCAAGATGATGCAGCACAATCTGAGATGTGTTGCAAAATATCAGAACTTAATAAGCTGTAGGAGCTTGCCCCTAGGTTATGGCTTTAAAACAAAAATCATGATGGTAATATCAAATACAAAGCTTTTAAATACCTCTGCCAGGGTTTTAAAATCTGTCATTTTAACAACAGAGAATGGTTTGAGATTTCAAATCACCATCTGGATCTCAAACAGCATGGAAATACACAAGGTAACAGACTGTTATGCAATAAATGTGACCGATTTTTTCATCTCAGTAAGTACAGAACTTTATGGGAAAATAAGCAAACCCAAAAAACTAGGACATAATGTTAACAAACCCGGCTCTTTTTTTAATCATTCTTCACAAAACTTCTCCTAAATTTGACACTTTATGGGTGTGTGCTAAATAACAGACAGAAAACATAAACCACAGTGACTGGCCACAGTAGATGAGTCATAATATCAAATCAATTGCTTTGCATTTAGAATAAAATAAACACAGATTTTGCATGATTTACATTTAGTTTTTTCCCTCTCGGAGCATACAAATCCTCTCCTTTTTTCCACACATTAAAATCTTTCTCTTTCCAGCTCTTGGTTTGTTGTGTCTGTCTTCGTGTTTTTTTCCCTTCAGTGATTTCTCTTTTTGCTGTGTCTTGTTTCTCTTTTTTGCTGTGTTTTCCTCACCTCTCTGGCTTTTCTGCTTCAGGATGAGATTATGGTGAGTAATGTGTGAATGTTTGGAGCTTGAATGAGTGTGTGTGTGTGATTCTGTGCATGTCTGCAGGTAGGCTTTCATTTGTTTGTGCTCATGTTTTTATGCTCTGCACATTTCAGCACACATGTATCTATCCAGTTTTAACTTGTTTGTCTTCTATATCTTGCTGGATTGTAGTTGATAGTGGATTTATGAGTGTATGTATGACTGTGTGTGTGTGTGTGTGTGCGTGTGTATGAGATGAGCTTCAAACTAATTACCAGTAGACAGGCAGGTGGCTGTTTAGGGGAATGCTTGGCTGCCTCCCTTTCCTCTTTTTCACAGCTGTATCTTTCCTACAGACACAAACATTTACATGCACACACACACTTATAGGACAGGAGGATGTGGATGACATCCTTGTTATGTAATTTTCTTTTCACGGGCATCTTTCAGTCTTGTTGAAAGGCTCAGTTTGGAGATACCCATTGTGACTCTGATATATGGAGGCGTTGGCAGTGGACGGATGCCCCCCAGCAATAGTTTGATCTAGATAAAGAGAAAGCCACTCATGTGTTCTTGCATCACAAAGACAAGGAGAAACAGAGATAATAAAAAGAATGAGAAAAGAGAGGCTCTTTTCTTGAAGAAAATTAGCTCCTGAATTCACCCAAAGTAGCGAAAGACCCAGTGAAATGAAGACTTATAGTTACCTCCATAGTTGTCAGTTGTCTAAACAGCCACCCAGGTTGGGGTCAAAGGTCAGGGGGCACATTATAAACAAAGTGGTGATCTGCTCTTCCTGTTTACTGATGGATGTAGTTTGCCGCAAAGCTTCTGTTCTCCTAATTTAACAACCCCCTGACCTCCATACTGACAAATGTTGGACCTCCTAAAAAACTAAATTATGGGCTTGTCATCAAATAGAAAAGTACATTGCTTTTTATTTAAAGTTGTTTTATGGTGTGAATTTCATTGAAAGACCAAATTGAGGATCTAAGAGGGGAGAGTGTGGCATATTGTCCACATTGTAAAGCCTCTTTGAGACGGATTTGTGGTTTTAGGTCATGATTAAGAGTTTTACCATGTACACAAACTGCAAAAACAAATTTTGTTTTGATGCGCAGATGTCATTTCTGTTCCTTTTCCTTTTCCTTTTATCATTCTAATTTAGGAAAATATAAATTAAATTGACTGTTACTGATTCACCATTTAAAAACTGTTTCATTTACTAGTTTTTATTACTCAATATAAGTCTTTAGGTCTAATCTTTAAGAAAGCATGGGATGGAGAAGATGAAATCAACCTGAGAGAAAAAAAATTAGCATCAGTGCACAAGAGCAGGTTATTTATCTGATATGTTGGTACATATAGAGAATAGATAGAAACATATTCTAAGAACAGTGTTGGAAATAAAAAATGTGAACTTAATTTTTATCAGTTTACTCCCCCATTGTCTCCACCACTTCTTTTTCAAAATGCACATACATTACAAATCAGCCAGGCTCCTGCATTTTACTGCATGGCCTTCAAAAGGATTGACATGGGCCATTCCTGTTGTAGCCTTCTTCCTTCCCTCGCCCCCTACCCTGCTTGCTGTCCCCTTGCTGCTGTCCCAGCAGCCAGCTGTAATGTGCTGGTTACTTTACCAACCATGTGTATTTGGCCTTTACTGAATGCCCCACATTGGCTTAGGTTTGTAACGTTCTCTCCACATTCTCATTCAGCCGGAGAGAGGAGTTAACGATCGGTTCAAGGTAAATAACTTTAACACCATGTGCTGTATTTGTGTATAGTTTCTGTATGGTGGAGAGAATGAAATGTATAGAGGAAAAAAGGGGAAAGAGTGTGAGGAAGGTGGTTAGTCCTGTAGATGAGCGTTACCCTTTTGTTGTTGTTGTTGTGGCAGTTTCTTCTCTCCTCCACTAGAGGCATTGGTATTACATTTTACTGTGCTGCCGCATACTGTCAGTGTAGCTACGTATGTGTGTTACACACACAGGCAGACAAACGTAGTGCTAATTCTGGAAAATTATGGGACTTTTACCTGCTGCGTGTAATTTAATAATAATTCCTCTTTGTCCATGTGTCCATCTGTCTCTCAGGTGATCAGGAAGGGATGGCTGACCATCAACAACATCGGCATCATGAAGGGAGGAGCCAAGGAGTACTGGTTTGTCCTCACGGCTGAGTCTCTGTCCTGGTATAAAGACGACGAGGTGAGGCACTCTGCACACACGGTCACATTTCAAGACTTTCAGATAAGATTTCTGTTAGCGACTGGAGCTGCAGACTTGATGTCATCAATCTAATGATATGAATGGCTTGAGCAATAGGTCCATTTTTTGATGTTTCAATCATACTAACTAACTCATACTACAACTAGAATTTTTTACATTGATTTTTCTATGTTGCTGGTAGAGTTTATTATATAGACTGAAATTGGTCTGAATTTGGTAGCTATCTGAAAAGTCTTTCAAAATGATGAACTCTGTTTTTTTGTGAAAATGTAAAAATTTGCTTGACGCTTGGACACTGCACTTTATTATAAGCACTATTTACATTTCTACTGCGCAACCTGAGACTACAGACCATGCATCTGGATGTAGCAACAGCATTTTTATCATTTTTGTTTAAAAATTATAATAACAGTGGAATTATTTCAGTTGCATGGGTGGTTATTCTCCACTAGCTTCAGCCAGAGACATCCAGAGTTTCTTTTCCACTTCCAGGTCCAAAATTCATTCCAGCTCGTCCCGCTGGCAAAAATGACTGTTAGTGCAGACAATTTGACCCAGCATGCTTTGTTACTGGACCAACTGGTCCAGCGGTGTCCCATCATGCTTTGCAGAACTATTAGGAGCTAGCCACAGTCTTACTGTCTCCAGGCCTTAGCCACAGCAACTCTGTTCACTGAAAGTGTGTGTGTGAGTGTGTGTGTGTGTGTGTGTGCGTGTGTGTGTGTGTGCGTGTGTGTGTGTGTGCGTGCGTGTGTGCGTGTGTGTGTGTGTGTGAATGCATGTGTGTGTGTGTGTATAGCACTGAAATAACCCTTTACAAAGAGTGGGGACCCCCCAGTATATCAGACACCGAAGCTGGCACACACATGTGCATACCAGAGCCCCCTGCCCTGTTCCCAATTACACACACACACACACACACACACACACACACACACACACACACACACACACACACGCACCCCCACACACACACACACACCCACCCACGCACGCACTCGCTGCGTCTGCGACTGTGCTATCG
>JAQMCX010000027.1:5571478-5588672 GCA_029814765.1 Acanthurus leucopareius
TCTTGTTTTTTTTTTTTTTTATATATTGTGTGTTTACGTGTCGCCCCATGTGTGTGTGTGTGTGTGTGTGTGTGTGTGTGTGTGTGTGTGTGTGTGTGTGTGTGTGTGTGTGTGTGCGAGTAAGTTTTTACATGCATTTAGGGGATATGACCATTTGGCTGCACAGGTCATAAATCCTTTGATGAAGAAGTTTGGTCACACACACACAACCCCCCGTCTTACTCTCTCTCTTACACACACATACACACACACACGCACACACACACACACACTGGGTTGGGCAGGGCAGAGCCGTGGTTAGCTATCCAGATGGTTTTAAGGTTAGTTAGAGACTACGCTCAAAGGTGCTGTTTGCAACCAAAAGCAGTGTGTGTATTTCTATGTATCTGTGTGTGTGTGTGTTTGCGTATGTGTGCATGTTCAGTGTATGTTTGTAGAAACTCACTCACCCTGTGCTATATATGGCTTCTGCAGATTTTATTGTCAATAGTAAAAGATTCACACACACACATTCAAACGCAGAAACTTTATTTTGTAACAGCAGACTGAAAGGTTTAACCACAACGTGCATGTGTGTGTGTGTGTGTGTGTGTGTAAGCGAGAGAGAGAGAGAGAGAGAGAGAAAAATTGAGATAAAGAAGAAGAGAGAGTGCTGGCATGTGTCAGACTGAGCTGACTAACTTTGAGGTTTCCTGATTCATAAATAGTTGGATATCTGGATATCATATGTTGTGTGCAGATTTACAAGTACAAGAGACTTCTACACTGGAACGCAGTTTCTCCTGCCATGTGTGTGTGTTTCTCATTTGTTGCCCCCCACCCCCCCTTTCTTTCTTTCTTTCTTTCTTTTTTTTCTACCCTGCACAACTGTAATCAAAACCACAGACTCGGGGGCTGTGTACAACTTTCCCATTCGTCTCTCTTGCCTTTTTCTTTTCCTCTTTTTTTGTCTGCTGTTGAATTTAATATGTGAGCATTTACTCCAGATTTCCCCAGAGTTCTTGCATCTGCTTTCTCTCTGTGTCTCTCTTAATCTCATCTGATATTTTTTTGTCTATGGCTGATTCTCAAGGTGTTCTTGCAAAAACTTAAAATATAGAAAATGTATTTATTTGTAGGAAAAATGATGAGCTCACATTGATCAGAATACAGTGCTGCCTTTTGCAGTAGTTCTTTTTTTAATTTAGTCTTATATGCAATGTCAGTGCAAATACTGCAACTCTCTGTGACTAACTTCCTCACCCATGGAGTAAAATCTGTCTCTCTCTGTCTCACCCTCACATATACAACCAGTGTGTTTGTCTGTCGCCTCCTACAGGAGAAGGAGAAGAAGTACATGCTGCAGGTGGACAACCTGAAGCTGCGTGATGTGGAGAAAGGCTTCATGTCCAGCAAGCATATCTTTGCCCTCTTCAACACTGAACAGAGGTCAAATTATACACGTGCACACATCTATTTACATAAACACAGCAGACATCATTTATCATGTGACAGTGCTAATTTTCCTGCCAAGTTAATATCAAATCTGTATTTGATTTCCATTCTTTGGTCACACAAATGCAAAAATTGTGCAGAGACACAGAAAATGCAACATAGAAGCATAAATGAAAACAATCACTTAGCATTAGCATTAGCTCCTGCTGCACATGTGACACATTTTCAGTGTTAAAGAATAATTCTGAAGCTCAGTTTTGATCTAATTGTGTGTCCACAGGAATGTGTACAAGGACTACCGTCAGCTGGAGCTGGCCTGTGAGAGTCAGGAAGATGTTGATGCTTGGAAGGCCTCTTTCCTCAGAGCTGGAGTTTATCCTGAACGAGTCACAGTGAGATTTCTTTCATTTTTGCGAACATAAATAAGCCAAGGTAGTATAGAAAATTCATATCCTCAGTTTATTTTTCATTTTTAAAATTGGATTGATCTAACGCCATATGAAGTATGGAACTACTGCAGTTTAAACCATAACATCGAGTAAAGCTAGTTTTTGATTTCTTTTGTCACATCACTGTTTTGTTGATGTTTATGTGGAGCTTATTTTTATGTCGTCATGTCTCTCATGTGACACTGTATCTGTCCTCTTTCAATGTCTGTTTTCTGTATCGCTATTTGATTCCATAGGACAAGGAAGGAAAGGTATGTCACCTTTGTCTGCATCATGCATTGTTATCTTTTTTTTGTGTCTTCACCGTTTTCACCCTAAAACAATTATTTTTAGAGGACTTAGTTTGATATCAGCTCTGATGGTTTATGTGCTCAGTTTTTATTCTGCTGTCTAACATTAATGAATGGGTAGTTCTTCAGAGTTACAAGTAAATCCAGGAATTTCAGTTTTCTTTTCCTCAGCACAAAGGGGCTACAAGTTTCAGAATTGCTTTTACGATGGCAAACTATACTTATAACATCAATAAAATTCAAATGTTAAAAAAAAAAAAAGAATTAGGAGAATTATGGTCCACTTTTATGTATGATTCCCTTGATATTGGGCCTCACTTTTATCCTGTATGTCGTACCTCCTGTCATAGTTTCTTAAACTCTGTTGCTGAAGTTAAACTTAGGATAAAGACTGTGTTCACTGTCTCCTCTCCCTCATCTGTTTCTACAGAGTGAGGGTGGTGATGAAAATGGCTCTGACAACTTAATGCACAGCATGGACCCTCAGCTTGAGCGGCAGGTGGAGACCATTCGTAACCTGGTAGACTCCTACATGGCCATCGTCAACAAGACCGTCCGTGACTTGATGCCTAAGACCATCATGCACCTCATGATTAACAATGTGAGTCAGCAGCTGCCCTTTCTGTCAGATCTGTAGATGTTTCAGACGCAGAAAGTTCAACTTTCATCACAAAACCTTTCTTTTGTTTCATAAAGACAAAGGAGTTCATCAATGCAGAGCTGCTGGCTCAGCTGTACTCGTGTGGAGACCAGAACACACTGATGGAGGAATCTCAGGAGCAGGCTCAGCACCGCGACGAGATGCTGCGGATGTATCACGCCCTGCGGGAGGCCCTCAACATCATCGGTGACATCAGCACGTCCACCGTGACCACCGCCATGCCGCCTCCTGTTGATGACTCCTGGCTGCAGGTGCAGCGGGGGGGCTCTGGAGGAAGGTAAGGCAAGAGGAGAATGAGCAGAGAAAGAGCTTTGGTTTTTATCTGAGCTGGTCAATATGAGAAAAAAATAAGAACTTTGAATCAATGGCATTAAGATTTAAATTGGTTGTTGTAATTTAGTTAAGTTGGAGGTTTATTTGAAATCAGAATACAGTGGTTTAGATTGTTCATTAATTTTTTTCTTGTTTATTTAGGTTTCATGCTTCTATCCAATATGTCATATTTTTCTTGTGGAGAAGATAAAGATGGAGTTGTCTGGACTTTGAATTTTCTCTCCTCCGTTCTCCTCCAGGTCTCCAGCCACCAGTCCAACTCCAAACCGCAGGGCTCCACCGGGACCTCCCGCCCGTCCAGGCTCTCGTGGGCCTCCACCTGGGCCCCCTGCTGCTGGGGGACCCCCTGTCCCGTCCCGCCCGGGTGCTTCCCCGGACCCTTACAGCGGGCCGCCGCCCACCGTGCCATCCCGGCCTAACCGCGCACCCCCAAGTGTGCCCAGGTGAGTGAAAACGAGAGAGACCTCACTGAACAATTAACTCTCCTTTACAACAGAGTGTTTCAGTCCGTTTTACGACAACATTTACACCAAAACCATAAACCCAAGCTTATACTATCATGGAAAGCTAGCTGAAGTGTGGATACTCTCTGTTACTAAGGGGGATGTGAAGACACCTGGATGAGGGAATAAAGGAGGTAAATGACAGTGAAAGAAAATCTGGTTGTGATAGAGGGTAGATGAATAGACAAATAGCTCCCCAAATAGATTGATAGATCGTGATTTAACTCATGATCAGTTTAATATTTTCTTCTTTTTCTCTTGGTTTGGGTCAAATGTTGACTATGTCCTTTCATATAGATGTGTCGCTACCTTCCTGCTACCACTTTGAACTTTTAACATGCCGTCAAACATCACTAATGATAGCTAACACTCCACTCATTCTCACTGCTTACACCAACCTCACCCATGTCCTTTTGAGACCAAAGATATGTGCTTTAATATGAGTCAGTTAACGGTGAGAGAGGAGTGAAAAAACTGTTGGTTTTCTTTTCTGTTCTCCATTAAGTGTATGTGCCTTTGCACCTGTTAAAACTGCCTTGTGCTTGCCTGTGTTTGTGAGCTAGCTAATGTTTTTTTTATCCTGGATCTGTGTGGTGTCGGAGTGTAGCAGCTCGCCTCTTCTTCCATAGGAGACACTGACGTCGCTGTGCAAAGCTCTCACTGGCAAATGCAGCCTCAAAATCAGATGGAAGAGTGTCTGAAAACCCTCACTCACAATCCTCAAAATTAAACTGTACCCGTGCTAAATTTTGGTCTGTCCTAAGTGAGAGCTGTGCACATGTGACATAGGTCATTTCCTGCACTGTAACTGTTTGCACTCCTTCTCTCTTTTCCTCCTCTTCATCCCTCTTTCCCTCACCACACCTCTGTCCCACACATGACTATGGTTTCTTCTACAGAATCACTATCACTGACCAATGAGGACTAGCGTTTCTGGTACGTTGGGTACTGTCCGCTGTCACCATCATCATCATCATCATCACTTTCTTCTTTCTCTTCCTCTTAGAGGGCATCCTTTTGCTGCATGCCATTGTCTTCTCACTTTTATTTTCTCTTCTCAGAACGCTGCATGAGCAAACACACACCCTGTTCCGATAGCGTGTGTGTTTGCATCAGTGTTTGAGCCTTTCGGAGTTGATGCAAGTTTATTCATGTACTGATGAGGGTGTCAGATTGTTGCAATGTGTTTTGTGAAGGAGGAGTTTTCTCAGATCACAGCAGCAGAGTTTTACCCAGGATTCAACTCAAATGTCCAAACCCTAAAGATTATTGTTGTATTTGTGTCAATGTTGTATGTGATGTATGTCGGCCATGACATCCCACCTTTCCTGACTTTGTCTCCAAGTGTCTGCTGTTCCCCTCCAGAGTTACAGTGTTTATTCTAATCAGCATTCAGTCTGGAATTTAGCAAGTGTGCAGCTAGCACTGCTGGTGGTTCTCAGCTGGACCTTTTTCTTAAGAAATACCAGACTGTTTTACATTTGTCAGGCTCCTAAAAAGAATTTAAATGAAACAGTTACACTCTTTGGTGGTACTGCTCGCAACTTCTAGACGTAAGCAACCTGTGAAAAGGGGTCCTGAATAGACATTTTTAAGGTTAAGAAGCTAAAAAATGAGAAACATCAGAAAATTATGCTGATCTGCTTCTTTGCCTGGTTTAACGGTTTAACATCGACACTGTATTTGTACAATAATGTAGCTACTAGCAAGAGCTATTTAGGTTAGCTTAAAATCAGGAGGAGATTGCTAGTTTGGTTCTGTTGAAAAACAGAAAAATCCACCAAGTAGCAGCTCTAAAACCTACAAAACAACATGTCATATCTCAGAGGAGAGACTCTGTATCTGGTCCAGACTTTTTCCTGTATTAATGCTGAGCTAAACCAGCTAGGTGCGGATAGTAGCTTCGGTTTTCCTGCACAGACTTGACACTGGGATTAATTTTTTCATCTAATTCTCAGCAAAGGCCGATTTAGTCTTTTAAAATTTTTTGATCCCCAGGCTGGGAGCTCCAGCTCCAGTATTTTTAAATTTATGCCCCCTGAACAAGATCTTTAACGTAGCCTGTTTCACACTTTAATACCTTTTAGGTTTTTTGGCAACACCATATGATTATTTTTAGAGATTGTGCTAACAGGACCTAATAAATAATCTGTACAGTGCATGCTACTGTATTTAAAAAAACACATGGATATGAAATACGACTGCCTGCATTTAGTTGCGTCTGCATACATTCATAACCTGCGTTTGTTCATGTTGATTGAGTCTAATATCTTTGTGATGTTGGTTATGTTTTCGGGTTTCTTTCCATGTGTTATCTCATGATATATAGGTGGTTTTCTGTGTGTGTGTGTGTTTGTGTGTGTGTGTTCTGTATACGTGCATGACTTTAAACACAGGGGCCTTGAAATAACAATATTGGAGTATAATCGTTAACTTGAGGTTTCCATGAATGAAAAAACAGCAAAAATACAATAATCAAATTTATTCTCGTCTTCTGTTCTCTGCATCTGTTCCTGTGTTTCTTTGTATCTATGGCAGTCGGAGACCCCCACCTTCTCCAACCCACTAGACCTCTGAGCTCCTCCCTCCCTCCTCCATCCGTCCGTCCCACCTCAGGACGAGAGGCCACGGACAACAGCACCACCTTCCTGTTGTTTCCTGCCGCTCCCGACCTGAGCCTGCTCCCTTAGAACAAGCCACGTCGTCTCTCTCTCTCTCTCTCTCTCTGTCCCTAAAGTCCCCCTCTCTCCCCTCAACACCCCCCCTCTGTTTCACACAGAGATGCAGAATACTTGAAACACACCACCTGCATGACTGACACACAAACATGCTGCACCCTCAGAATTTTAACTATGTAGGGAATATGAGAAACAGATTTGCAAGTGTATGCACATGTGCATGCACACCTGCTTACATAGATAAACATGATATATATATACAGGTAAACCAATTAAGAATATTTGTTCCAGCTGTTAAACCTAAGGTGGGTGACATTTGCAAAACTTAGCATGACACTTTGCCTGAGTATTTCTTTATACTCCAGCATTTCTACTGGGTATCTTGGCTGCTGAGTGACTTAACTCTTTCCTGTATTGACATTGGTTTTATCTCGTGTCTTTCTGCTGATTTCTTTTCTTCTTTTTTAAAGGAGCACTTCATCAAACAGTGTCAAAAATATTTATTTACTGTGAGGTGATTTATTTGTGAGGTATCTCTCTGGGGTCTCCTCATCTTTATGATTTTTCCTTTCATATCCCACTTTCTCATCCTGCCAAACCACATCTTTTTTTATTTTCTTTCTATTTATACTATTTTCATCATACAGGCAGCCAAACAGGGGAGTCACCACCATTTAACCCCTAGAGGAGACCTCCCATCCTCCCTTTTACCTCCTCTTTTAAAACACATCTTGGTTTTTCATCAGCTACAAAAATGCAAAATCCACCCATCATTCACTCACTCTGCTCATATGAGGGAGGGGGGCTTGAATGAAGTTGACTCCTCACCCTCACACAACTGGACAGACAGGGGCTGCTACTCTCCATCCTTTCTTTCCCTCCTCCTCTCTCTCCACTCGCACTAGGACTGGAGGAGCAATCATCTCTGAAGGACCCTCTGGATTTTATACCTGTTGTAGACTCCAGAAGGCCTCACTGTCACCTGTGATGTAACTGTCTTGTGTAACTGAGTGAACAGCCGGATAGTTCACCTAACTTCAATCTCACACGTAAATGTGTCACAGTCACCTCTCAAAAAAAAAAAAAAACTGAGCTGTTGTCTGTGCTTCCATAACACCTATGCAACAATGAAAATGGTCTCCTCACCTTCTCATGTCACCTTTCCCGTGTTCCTCCTCTCCTTTTCACAAAAAACATTGTTGCTGCATTATATTTAAAGGCGGGATCTAAATAGAGAGTGCAATATAAAGAACATCCTTCTGCAGACGGTTGCATGACACCAGTCACATAAGAAACAGTACATTTTTAACTCAGAGGAAAGGAATCTGTAGCCTGGATCGCACCCTGAGACTGTTATATAGCTCCTTATTCAGCCTTTTTACTCAAAGAGGTTCCAAATGGGAAAGGTTTTAAATTTTTGCAGTGTGTTCAGCTTCAGTCGCATAATGCATGAAGTCTTCTGATATGCTGACAGGAAATTTTTCAGCTTTTTTTGATCCACGTTTCAGGTCTGCCATTCATTGCCTGTTCTTTCCCCCTTTCTTTTTCTTTTCTTTTTCTTTCTTCTCTCAGTGGTCACGGGGGTGAGTGAGAGCATGAAAACAGCCCCAGTCTATGCATAAAACTGTCAAACGCTCCTCCTGTTTCACCCTTACATCGCTGTCTTGAGAGCCTGTTGAGTTCATCTCCCTTTTCACAACTTGTTTTTGCCACTGAGCTCTGCTGTCAGTGTGATGTGTCGTCTTTGGACCCCAAACAAACACAACCAAACCCACCAGCCACCAAAACCCACCTCTGTACCTCAATTGATGTCATTCTAACCATTCAAACACCTTCACTGACCCCTTGTGCATCTTATTACCCCATGCAAACTCTACTAAGCATATCCCACTTATTATTTAACAGTAAATAGTTTATTATGGACATATCTTAACGTGTTATCATGTATATTTGTGGTGCATCTTATGGGACTTTTACTTCCACTGTCTAGAGATTTTAGTCTGCAATGTATGAAATTTCTGAATATTTAAATTATTATGAATAAATGAGTATGTGTATAAGGAAATAATATTTGAAAAACATTAAAAAATGTGTAATGAAGTGATGTATATGAATGTTGGCTGGTTGTTTGATACTTTAGCTTGCAGCAGAGAGGGTTCTGTTCTGTTCTGTTTTGTTTTTCTTGTCTCTCTCTGTGTAGAAGAGCAGGGAGAGACAGTGTGAATGTGTGAACTCCTGCAGCATCCAGGTTCTGCTTCTTGTTCAAACTGCTGTGGATGGAATGATGACTTTAACCTGCAGGACTGCTGTAATTTGTGGACACATTAAAAACCTCAGTGTACTGAATGAAGCCTCTTCCTGTTTTTCTTTGTCTCCTAATGGCAGTAAGTGTGAGAGCAGATACATGGTATCTGGGGGAGAGAAAAAGTTTGAACTTTGCAGGATCTTATGACATAAAATTACTACAACTAAAAAAAAAACAGCATCACATTAGCATGCCAACATGCTCATAATCACAATGCTAACATGCTAATTTAGCAGGTACCGTTTTAACCCCGTTCAGAGTCTTAGCTAAGCGTGTTAACATGGTTTCAAAACTAGAAGTAAACACAAGATATAGCTGAGGCTGATGGGAGATTTCTGGTCATACACTAAATAAAAATTGCCAGAATGCCAAGTAAACACAACCATGGATGCAGGGACATGAAACTGTGTATTGAACACAATGACATTCAATGCAATAGCTGGCAAGACATTTTACTAAAAAGTAAAAATGATAGAGCTTAGACTTAAAATGCATAACACAGTAAAATGTCTAAAAAAGGACTATATCTTTGTTTGTTTTCCTTTGTGTTCATGTCAGTTTCATCCTGTCATCTGAAGCTAACTTCTGGTTCAGTTTTAAAAGGGATGACAAGTCCAGTAGGTGTCAGTATTGTAGAGAGTCTGAGCATCTACAGTTCAGTGGCAGTTAAGAAAACTGATGAGGACTGCATCACAGGATGTTGGCTTTAAATTTAAGGCCGCTAAGATTGTTACTTGGTGTTAAAAATAAACAGTGGAAAAAGCACAGATGTTAATAATAAAATAAAATGATGGCTGAATTCAGTATAGTTGTTCAGTTGTTCACTGTCAAATGCTTTTAATGTTAATGTTAATGTATCTTACTGCCCAAAAGTCATGTACAGTTTGGAGTAAAAAAAAAGAGACACAATATAATTAAGTTGCTCAATCAGTTTTATTCAGGAGAGGGGGAGAAAATATTACTCAAGGAAAAAAAAAATCAGTAAGCTTCTGTCAGAAGCAGCCCTCGAACAAATCAGTTCTCTGTAAGATCCTTCATTTCCATCCGACACACTTCTATTTTACATTAAAACTGATTAGTTGAGACACTAACTTATTCCAAATAAATAGAATATTTTTCTCATTTTTAAGTCAGCCTTTGTATTAAATCACAGCCAGTCAGTAACCACCAACACCCCGACTCGGAGCTAACAGACATACACACAGTCCACACCGCCGGCAAACACGGCAGAGCAGCTTTTCTCCCACACACCAGGCATAATGAATGTACAATATGTTACACAGTTACAGTATATACACCACCTCTTTTACAGTAAGGACAATAAATGTTTTCTCATTGCTATTTGTTCCAATCACACATAATATATTTAACAGTGAATTAGAAAGCATGGGAAGTCATTTTATCCACATTTCATTTATTTTACAAGCTCCAAAACAAAACTAAAAAGGATTTCATTCTTTATTTACCTTTTGGTCTGCTCACCCCAAGAAAAAAATGAAAGAAAAAAGGAAAATCATACTTGTGGCATGTTTCAAAAGAAACCAAAAAGTGACAGAATGCAGAAAGCCAGGAATTTTTAATAATCGAAAATGAGAGCAGCCACAGCATTTACTGACAAAGTGTTGTGGTCTAGGGTACACGCAGTGTTTTTTAGTTTGTAAAAAATAACACCAAGCACAAATGGCCTCCACATACCTTACATTTTGATTACATTTGCATCTTATCATAGGCATAAAATACCAGAATTTGCACTAATGCATTCTATCCTGCTGTTTTTCGTGATAAATACAAAGTGTGCAATCTAATAATTAATCAAATGTGTCCTCTTTCTCAAGGTAAACACAACAGAGGATCTTAAAATTCAAATAAACAACCAAATAAGAAGGTAAAAACACCTCCAAAAGTAGTCAGTGAAACTTTTTGTATAACTTACAGTGATACTGTCATGCCATTGCATATTAAAATCATGGAAAGACTCATGAAACTAGAGGCCTCTACCATCATATGATCTCAAATGGAAAAAAATGAGCTATAATAGCAAAGGTCTTGGTTATTAGTTGTAAAGGGAAAGATCTGCACAAAAATATCAGTCAATTTCTCCTCTGATCTACATTTGTAAATGTGAGCATTTCTCTCTTAAAGCCTGACACTTAGGATGTGTTTAAGAAAAGGTATGAGGTCAAACCAGATGTTGGGATCCAAACAATTTATTTGTTTTAATGCCCAAAGGAGGTTTACTCAAGTATTGTTGGCCAATGAAAGAGTAACAAAGTAAGAACAAATCTGACTTGTTTTGTTTCCAGTTGTTCATTTCTCAAAATCTGATTGGTCCCTCTTTTGGGAATAACAAGTGAACAGTCTCATTCATTTTACCTTCTGCTTTCCTCCTTCATCCTCTGAGTGCAACACTGCACACACACACAACAACAACACACACTTTCAATCAAATTTGCTTCTATTTGAACCCTCAGCTTGAGCAGGTGGCTTCATAGGATTCCCCTTTATTCTCTAGAGAATTAATTGAGCCCAGCAAAGAGGCTCTGCGGTAGAAACATCGTCTGTCCAAGCAGCCAGAGAGGACAGAACCGAATGAGAAGCTTTATACAGTTTTAGTGCAATCATACTTATATAATCTGATAAACCTCAACAAAAAAAAGTACAATAGATGTGACTTCGTCTGATGTGAAAATGGGTTTGGGTGACACACAAACTCATCACATGCACTCACACAGTCCAGTTGTAAAGGATTGCATTAATTCATCACTGATATGTGGACCTACAAGCAAACGTAACAGAACTAATAGTGTTGAATTGTTTTGAACTTAAAGACCCCATGAAATCGAAGTCAGAGCTCAGACATTAAAGAATAACTAACGTGGGAAAAAAATGTACATATTTTTTATGACTTGAGAGATGAGAGTGTGGACTGAGTTTGGGATAAGATCAGTCAAATGCCTGACATCCAGAAAGATGCAACACCACACTTCCTGTAACTGCCTCAAGTAGCTGCACCTTGATATCTATCATGCTATCGGCAAAGATAAAGTAGAACAACTAGCAAAAAAATAATTATGTTGAAAGCAGCCCATTGCACTGCAAGCTCCAATGTTTATTTCAATCAGAAGACGCCTTTTTCCACTTTTCCAGCAATTGGTGAGAAAATAATGCCTTTATTATAACTTTGTTTTTCTTCATGGAGTCTTTAAATTGCATCTATCCCTCCAATGACTTATGAACCACCTCTCTGTTGACGGTGGCGACTTCTCTCTGTCTTACAGGATGTTTGACATCACAACACAAACATTTCACATATATTATCATTTCCTACTGTACAAACATACCACTTGTTTTCAGTGTTTGGAGGAAAAGCACATTGTAGAGAAAAGGTAGATTGAGGAACAGTACCACTCAGCGAAACCTGCCTCTTCCTTCCTGAACCTGATCATGTAACTAGCGAGCTCTTGACTTTCACACAGAACAGCACCTGCAGGTCAAGAGCCATCATATGTGCATTAAGTTTCTTTACTGACTTTTCTTATAGCTCATTCTTCATCTATTCTCCTCTCCCCCCCTCTCTTTCATCATCATCAGTTGTCCTCACATTTCATTTTTGCACAAACGCACAGGTTAGTACATTCAAACGTGATGTTCTTTTTTTTTTTTTGGCATTTTGTACACTGTATTGTATAAACAGATTTGAACTAAAATAAAGTTGCACACAAACAGGCTGCTCACTGTTGACAGCTCTTTAAGTACTTTTTTCAGCGAGGGGGCAGAATATACGACCCCCTTATTGCACTTATGTGTAAGACAGGAAACAAGAGGAAGGATGGGGATTAAAAAATGTGGTTCAGGAGAATAATCAGATTGCAATGAGGAATACTGATTATCTATTCTCTGGGAAGAGCATTGTAGACTAAGAAAAACCTAAAACAGAAACAACAAATAGAAAATAATGGTTTTAACTGTGCACATATTAGTGCAAACAACAGAACAGAGAGGGGGCTTTTCTATGTAATTGGGTCAAAGACATTCATATATCCATGACCAATTATGCAAGTGTTTGTAAATATGATAAATAAGCTACAAATAAGGTGATCTCCTCAGACTTCAAGACATATCTTATATCTCACACACATACATACACACACACACACACACACACACACACCACCCTCTGTCACAACCACACCTCACACCACCAAGATCTTGACCTCGTCTTGCTCGTCAGGCCGGTAGAAGAAGGGGATGCAGGGATTCTCTCCAAGGAAAGGGGGTGATCTCTGCGCCCCCTGGGGGTTCTGGATCTCCTGGAGCAGCTGCATGATTTGCTGGGCTGTGCCGTCCTCTTTGGGTCCCAGGGGCTTGGAGTCGGTCTGGGCTGACCCTGTTGTGAGCGTTTGGGACGAAAAAGCTTCCGGGCTTGTGGTTGGCTCCGACAGAGGAATGACCTCCATGGCTTCTGCAGAAGAGACAGGAAAAGGAGATAAATACATTCAATATAAAACTGATTATAACTCTTAAAACAAGAGCAGACAGAATTTGAATTTAATTCTGAACTTTTACTCATTGAAAAGCAAAAAGCAAAAAAAACCAAAAACCAGCACTGTTGGTTGTGCCTACCTGCTCCACTGTCAGCATTAAGCTCTGGGTGTGTGTGTGCTTGGTGCTGTGGGTGAGTGTGATCCTGCTGGACAGGAAGCAGGTCTGGGTTCACTGTGCCACCACCGGCTACAACTCCAGAGTAGCGGCTGTACCAGTCGTTTCTCTCAGCTACCAGCCTCATCACCAGGTCCTGAAGCTCTGCCAGCTTCGCCTGACAGACAGAGACACAACAGCAAGAATGCAAACGGAAAGAACGTCAGCTGGGCAGATGAAACTTTCGGAGCTTTTATATGACATAATTCTTTTGAGCGAATATCAGCATTTGTCTGAGACTTGTTGGTTATTGCATACATTTCTTGAGGCAGATTTCTTGATAAAGCAGCTGATGAAAGGCTACACCCTCACTTTGGAGACTTTTCCAGAACCATTTTTTTTCAGTGATCCCCATCCCTCATGACATTTTGCCATGTTTCAGGAGTGTACTTATAATTACAGTGACAATGAGGTTAAAGTGCGTCATGCTTGTTTAATTTTGGCGTCCAAAGTAAATTTTGGATTTCTACATCCATTTGGATCAGTCTTTTTTTCAAGTCTTAACAGACTTGGAATGTCATTGAGAAAGAAAAACAAGCAATAAACATGCAGACATACAGTTCATTTTATCGCACTTAACTGAACTACACTGATTGTTTTTGTAAAAAAGTTCAGTACCTTCATCTCCTCCTTGTCCTGGGCCAGCATGCTGATGTACTGCTCTTTCTCATGGTGTTTCTGCTTCATGATGGCCCGCTGGCTCTGGTACAGAGCTATGTACTCCCCTGCAAAGACAACAGAAATGTATGCTATGAATAGGGTTTTTTTTAAGGTTTTAAAACCAGCACAGCATCTGCATCCAATACTGCCCAAATGCACTGCCACTGTATCAGTATTCTGTATTGGCAGTTACACAAAGCAAGGTAGTGGAATCAGTATAAAGAAGGTAAATATGGTAATGGAACATCTCTGATGATAAAGATTTTTCCTATCTTTCTGACATCATGAAGATATTACACTAAATAAAACCATTATTATAAATTAAGTCACACAAAAATATCCTGCTGATTCACCTATGGTGTCTGTCTCTCCAGACAGCTGGATGCAGCGATGCTCCAGCTCCTCCACCCTCTCCTTCAGGTCAGCTTTCTCTTGCATGAGGGAGGTGAAACGCTGCTGCAGCTTTTCCATGGCAGCCTGCAGAGCCTGATGAACTTCCACTGGCACTCCTCCTCCTTCTGGGTAGAGAAGAGAGTAAAGTATACAGCTAGTTTATATAATGCACCACATATAGTTTTGCAATCAAAATGATCGAAATTCATAACAGAATTACTTAAAGCTTTATTGTATTCATTGTAAAAACGTTCATGCAGTTGCCTCCAATACAAACCATCCAGTCACGCTCACCTGAATGCTCATGACTGTGATCACAGTGACTGTGTTGGCCCTGAGAGTGATCATGCTCGTGTTGCTGGTCGTGGACATGTTTGTGGCTGTGGTGTTGGTTCTCAAGGCTGAGGGCCAACGCAGTCTGGTGCCGCGCTGCCATGTGGAGCCTGTGCTCTTCCTCCAGTTGCCTTCTGGCTTCGTCTCTCTCTGCCTCCAACTGAGCCAAAGCTCCTCGGATAAACTCCTCCTGCAGTGATGGGAGCATGAAGGTAATGGTGAAGATAGTTGGAGTGGATAAAAAGGTTTTGGTTTTTTTTCTGTATAAAAATGAGTAACAGCACTGGATGTATCAAAGTAAATGTCAACTGCAGACTTTATTTTGGCATTCATGTGTCTTAAACTGAGGAAGGACATTCATCACACTCCTTACCATCTCCTTTTGGCTCTCAAAGTCTTCTGGGATTACTATTGAGGAGGACTTGTTTGGGCTCTCTTGCAGAGACTGGCTTTCCACTCCATCACCTAAGTGCCGTAATGACAGAATGGAACTGTTTGTATTTTCTTAAGTAAGTGATCTTTGAGACATTCATTTCTCTCAGGTGGTGCAGGAGTCACCCATACTACTACCATCATTTTTGAGACTTTTTGAAACGCTGCTGACTCCCTTTAAGTTTGAAAACACAGGAGTTGCGTTGTGTAACTTCAAATCTTTTTTTTTAATCACCACGGCTGCCTTCTGTGTTTGCTCATTAACAGTTTCCCCTTGTTGTCTGTCCAAGCAAAGAAATCTCATCTTGCTTTTTCTCGTTGCTTTTCTTTCTTCTCTGTCTTTTTTTCCTGCAACTAAGCAACCAACCTTATGCTCTCTGTTTACAACAGTCTGCGTCAAGTGGTCATGTGATATACATGCTAAGGGGCATTAGTCCTGACTGAGATTACTTCTGAAGCTGTGCTAAAACACTTGACTGAACGGTGATTGATTTAGTTTTAAACAGAAATGTAGTACTGTGGATGTAGCCTGAGACTGCTGGCAGCTTTGTAACTAGAGGGTGTTAGATGCTTTTCATCAATGACACTGTGTCCTTGTTTCTTGTGAAAGACTACAGCTTTCTAGGTTTCATTGCTATCAAAATAAGCAATATGAAACAAATTAGCCATTCTAGTTTTGAAAATTGAGTACATTCTTTTGCAAGGAATTTGAAAGAGAACAGACCCACAGCAAAATTTAATACAAAGAATTTGGACGACAGTAAAAAACCGTAGCAAAAAGTTTCAGCAACAGATGAATCTTACCTTGGTCTCTGGATGATGACCCAAGAGCTGAGCTGTTAAGTAGGTCCTTCACTTCAGCCTTCAGCTGCTCGTTGTCTCTGACTAACATCTCCAAATGCTCCTGTAGGGGGAGACAGAGTGTCATTCGAAACAATGGAAGAATAGTCCATGTATGCTTAAGTGTGTCCAAGAGGTAAAATACTATAAATAGTGTACAAAAAACTGACTCAAAAGCTTTTAAAAACATGGTCAATGTTTTCTTAAGGCACAAAATTTACTGCACTCCATAAAAATCTCAGAGCAGACTGAATTCTAACAATTTTTTTTCTAGCATCAGCAAAGGTAAAGGTCATGTAAACAAGGTCTTAATCCTGAAATACAAACCTGCGCTTGTTTGAGCTGATTCTGACTGATCTCTAGTTGCACGCGGCCGTGACTTTCATCATGCTGCAGCCGGTCCATGAGCTGGATCTGCTGCAGATACTGATGGTGGAGCTGTTCTCTCTCTGATGCCAGGGTCTGGTAGCCAGCACAGTACTGCTGCAGATGGGCCACTACTTGGTCCCTCTGCTCCATCAGACCATGAGTCTCATTACTTTTCAGTTCAAGCTGGAGCCAAAGGAACAGTGAGAAAAAAATTATATAAGAAGAGGATTAACACCTTTTTTTTCAATATTGAATCTGTTTCTGGATGTTATTATCATAGCTTGCTTGATTGTGTTCAAGCAAAGTTATATGCATGGCAGACAATAGATCATAAATGCTGACAGGAAAAGTGCAAAAACTGTCAAACCCCACGACATAAAAATAACTCAGTAAACCTCCAGCTGTGCTTTTTCTGAGGACATGTGACCATACCTGCTCCTTAACGTTGTGCAGTTCCTCTTGTAGTTCACCCATTCTGCGAGCCAGCTCCTTTTTCACATGTTGCTCTGACTGGATGGCAGTGGTCAGCTCCATGTTCTCATTAGTCTGTACAAATGAAAAAAAATTGGCTTACAGACAACAATATCCAACCCTCTGATGTAGTACTTGTTGGGAATGTGCCTTCCTAATTTGAAGTTCTTGTTTACTTATTGCTATAGAGACTCGAATCAAACCTCAGTATAACAACCACATAACAAAGACGTGAAAAAAAATACAAGAAAAAAAGAAAATAAACAAAAAAAGTAGGGCCGGGACTTTAACGCGTTAATTTCGATCAATTAATTATAAAGATTTTAACGCGATAAAGATTTTAAC
>JAQMCX010000027.1:5588772-5622643 GCA_029814765.1 Acanthurus leucopareius
TTTGTTTTGTCAATATATGGCTTTCGATTAAAATGCGATTAATTTCGATTAATTAATTACAGACCCTATAATTAACGGGATTAAAAATTTTAATCGAGTCCCACCACTAAAAAAAAGCATTTTGCAAAAGGCAAAAACTAAAGAACTAATAAATAAATAAATAAAGTGTTTACACACACACACACACACACATATATATATATATGTATATGTACACACACACACACACACATACAAAACTCCACTTTCAAAATGTGTATTTTTAAATACAGACAGTAAGACTACAAGATATTTCAGCCTCACCAGTTTGACAAAACCGTTCTGTAGCTCAGCCAGCTGGTCCTTCAGTGTTCGGTTCTGGGTGAGAGCACGGCTGATGGTGGCCTTGTCTGACTGAACATCCTCCAACATGCGCCGGCGGTCCTCTTCCTCCTGGACATGACTCTCCACCTGCCGCTCCAGCTCCCCAAGACGTGTCTCCTGCTCTGCACACAGGCGGCTCAGCTGCTCGTTATCTCGCAGCTGGGGGAAACATTACAGAGGCTAATTAGAAAAACTTCCAACCTGAAGGACTAACAACCTCTGAGATTTTATGTAAGCAGCAGATCAAATGGTGTAACCTTCAAATGTTAGGCAGAATGAGCATTATAATACTCTGTATCACAAAAAACTATTATAATTAATTGTGTAAAAAATATAATTGAACAGCTAAAGCATTTATCACTGTTGTGTATACCTGTGCCTGGTACTGTGCAGAAAGTGTATCTTTCTCCTGTTGTAAAGTGTTAAGGGCCTCTTGCAGAGCCACCTCGTTCTCCGATGGACCTGAGGAATGAGGTTCTGCATCATCCTGAGCCTCTCTTTCTTGGGACAATGAGGCTAGAGGAAAAGAAAAAAAAGAAGATGACCATTATCTAGTTAAATTATTTTGGGAGAGAGAAAAAAAACAGAATAAGGTAGCCGAGTCAGAGTACACTTCATATTTATAGCATAGTAAAGGTCTGAAGATTATGCAGAACTAAATACTACTACATACCAAATTATCATGTGTTCAGCTTCTAAACTTCCACATTACTACTTACGTTACTACAAAAAAACAACCTTGCAGTGGCATTAATTCTGCCTTGGAAGGGACACAACAATTTGTGTGCTCCAGTCTTCTTTCCCTCCCTTTATATTTGCTCTCCTTGATCCCAAAAGCTTTAATCAGGTGAACATTGCTATAAGCTAAAGGTGAGCTAATTCCTTTACTTATACTGTTGTCAGGAAATGAGACGGCTTATTCACTTGAGGTATTTATCAAATTTAGGAAGGAGTAGCAGAAAAGCCAATAAATAGAAAAAAAAACTAGATAAGGACAGTATGAATCTCTTACCTGCAGCATTTTTCAGATCTTCAATACTGGCCTCGAGTTCGTGGACTCGGCTGATGTTTCTGTCCCTCTCCTCTGCAACCAAAGTGACCTGCATGGACACAAAAATTGATACAGATATTAGTTTTATAACTATAGTCAACAAGAATGTCTACGCTGTTGTACTGCATAGCTTACCTGTGTTAGCAGCTGTTCTGTTTTGTCCTTCCATACACGGCCCTCCTCCTGGATCTGCTCTGCATAACAGTTCCTCTCTGTCTGCAGCTGGGCAATGGACTCTAACAGCTACAACAACAAAAACATCAAAAGGCAAATGGTGTTAACAAAACAACACTTTCTGGTCTTCAAAAAAAATGGGTTGTTTGCAATGTTTACGAATAAAATAATCAAACATGGAAAGGGGGGGGAAAGGTGGATCATATTTAATGCAAGTGCACAGGAAAGCTGTAATAGCTGTATGTCTCTACAGAGAAAATGGTTGCAGGGACACCAGTGAGGAGTGTTTACAGCAGAATAAAATAACAGTTTAACTGCCAATGAGCCACAGGTTTTAGGATAAATATCAAAACATTGTGCACCACCTCAAAATGTTTTGAATGAAAATGAACACAGACAGGCACTTGTATGACACACATGCAGATATCACACAGACCTGGTGGTTCTGTGCCTCCAGCTGCTGCTTTTCTTCCAGCAGTAACTGGACCTGCTGGTTGGCACTGGTGGGATCAGACTGATTGGAGCACTAGAGAGAAGTAAAAAGGACAAACACTAGTTTAGACGCTTGCAATGTACGAAAAGTTGCAAACTGGTTGTAAAAATGATCCTCTGACTTTATTAATATTGAGAGAAAGATTAGTTTAAATGTGACGCTGTGTCTTAACGCACCTGTTGCAACATGAGGTCAGCTATCTCAAGTCTCTTGCGAAGATCTTCCAGCTCCAGCCTCATTGCTCCGTTCTCCTGTGTACTCAGCTTCAGCTGCTCTGACAGCTCTGAGTTCTGCTGCTTCGACTCCTCACTTAAATTGCTGCAGACACACACATACATGCAGAAATTGTTTATCATTTCTGACCTACCAGCTTCTAACAGGACTTGACAGGATTTGCTCATGCCATCTGTTGCACTCCTACAGATTGATGACCTCTAAATACCATCATTAACATCAAAGTTTCTGCTGTAGAAATGTTGAAATACATTTTCTTGTGCATGCTCATTGAAGTGACTTACTTGAGTCTAAACATCTCTAGCCTCAGGTTGTCTCTCTCCTTTTCAAGATCTTTGTTGTGCTGGAGACAAAAAGGTTATTTTTTTAATACATACAAAAAGACACTTGGCCAGCATGGCAAAAACATCTCTGGAAATATGAACCAGAACGAAGGTGTAAGATCTAGTGTGTTTTGCATGTGGTTAGCTGCTTATCTGCATTATTTGCACACAGTTCATTGTAATTTTTAGCATGTTCGTCATATACTATATTTATAGCATTTGCATTGCACATTTCCCAATGAATTCCTTTTATGAGTTGTGATGATTGCTTGGTCTGCTACCTTTTCAAATTGTTTCTGCTGTGTTGAGACAGAGGAAAGAGTTCTCTCCAGCTCAGATACCCTCTGCTTTGTTGCCTGCAGACGGTTATTTACCTCCTCTGTCTCAGCTACACACAAACACAAAGAGAGAGGCACACATGTAAGAAAAAACTGCCAACTAAGTAATGTAGGGATAAGGTTTTGCCATGAGGATAACTATGAAACACACACACACCTGTTTTCTGCCGCGCAGCCTGTTGTGTGTATTGTAGTGCTGTTTGTAGCTCGGATTTCTCTGATACCAGTATGCCAATGGTCTGGATGTGAACCTGGACAGACATCATTAAATCACAACATGGACTAATTTCAGAGTAATTACACTCAGTTTTTCAGCCTTGCTACCCAGACTGCACAATTTATTCTTGTCAGGGTGAGTGGTCAGGCAAAGCAGGTTCGGAATGGTGAGGGAGTGGTCTCAGATCACATTTCTATCCAGTTTATACTAGAGAGATACCATGGACTCTGATGTTACACACTGTTACATTACATGGCTCTACGATGAAGGTTATCTATTATATTTTTCTTCTGTGATCATGTTTCAGAAAATTTAAAAAATACATTAAGAGATAAATGTGTTCAGTTAAGTTCAAAGATATGGACGTTACCTGTAGTTGCTCCCGCATGGCTCCTTGCTCTCTAGCAAATCTCTGTTCAAATTCTTTTCGCTCCTGCAGGATGAAAACAATACCAAAGTTCATGAATGACCAGGAAGGAAGTGAAAATTTTGTAGAGTGGAAAACTACAGAAGAGAGAGAGAGAGAGAGAGAGAGAGAGAGAGAGAGAGAATAAAAAACTATTTACCTTTTGTAGCTGATCTGAGAGTCCCTGAGATTGTTGTGCCTGTCGGACCAACAGGATATAAATTTAAGTACAGAAAGACCAACGTAAGCATAATGAGGCAGACTTTATCTGCATGCTAGACAGGACTGGGGTAGTGCAAAGAATTAAAATGATGAACACTTCCTGTTATCTTTATCAAATCAGCCTTTTGTGACAGTTGAAGCTCTGAGTTTATTGCTGTAAAGGTGCTAAACTGGACAGAAAACCACCAACAATCAGGCATCTACCATCAAGTTATGATAGTACTGAACTGTTTTCCCAAATGCTCCCTGTGAAATGGTAATACTGAGTAAAAATGTATTTTAGTCAACCTAAGTGAAAGATAAATAAATAACATGAAAAACATGCATGATTTTTTTTTCCAGTGTGTGTTACTCAAGATTACATGCAAAATCAATATTGTTCATGCATTAATGTGGTAATTGTGGGTTGGCTGGAAAGAAGGGGTTTCTCCAATCACACAAATGTGTACACACATATAGGCATACACACACAGCTTCTTACCAGCTGGTCTAGCTTGGTATTGAGCTGAGAGTTTGTTAGATTGCTGGACTCCAGGGCAGCTGCCAGCTCCTGGTTCCGACTCTATCACGTGCACACATGCATCCGGGATAGGGAAAAAGAAAAAAAACAAAAGAAAAAAGACAGGGATAAAGTGCAGTGGCAAAAGACAAACAAAGAACATGTGGAAGGAGGAGACAATATTTAAATATGATTTATTACCATGGAGGTAAACAATAGCACCTTAACAAGTAGTGCAAAATTATGCTTTAATTAGTGAGAGGTATGCAAACAACTAAAGTAAATGATGATTGCTTAACTGATTAATGGAGCCAGTTTCAAGTTGGTAGATTACCGATTACTGATGTGATCATTATTAAATGTTTGATCATCATTTGAAAGATGAGGAGGGGATCCACATGACCTTAATTTCTCCAGGCATTATTGTGTTTATGTACTTTTTCTTTAAGCCTTCACAAGAGAGATATTTCAACACAGTTTAATAAAGGATTATGCTCAATTATAAAATGCAATTATTCTTGGGAATTCGATTTAATTTGTGATCTTTAATTTTTTTAAGTTATCTCCCCATTAAAATATGATTATTCATCAATTGTAGACATTCATTTCTTCATAAAATTACAATGCATTTAAAAAAACACATCCATTGTTAGCTTCCACTGTCGTTTTACACTATGATAAGTTTTAGCTCAAGGTTTTCTTAGGAGAGTTGATATAATTTACTTTGAGGTCAAGAAAATGATACAAAGCCAGAGAGGTCACTCTAACTGAGAGTCTAACAGGGTCACAGTTGGTTTTAGGTAGATTACACTGCCAGTGCTGCAAACAAGTGGCTTTCCTTTTTAGACAGCTATATAACAAGACTATAAGCTTATAAAAATGATCAAGTTCTGGCATTGTGTCAATGTGCAGGCATTGTGTCAATTCATAATTACAAGAAGTCACGATTATACTCTTATACTGTTAATCTATGGAGGACAGAAACATAAGAAATGGGCATAATATTTCTTGGCTGCAACCAAATTTTATATCGCATGGCATTAGTATAATATTGTATGACTTGACTGAACTGTAATTTGGGTTTAAAATTTCAGAAAATATCAGTTTTTTTTCTTACCTCCAGTTCTCTATCTGTTCCAGAAGATGCACTGTCTCCATTCACATATGCAGCAGATGACTGATAGAACACAAACATGCACATTAATGCACTTAAGTTCCACCACAACTGCATATTTTGAGTATGTGTGAAGATCTCTGCTCCTCTAGGCCTCAAATGTCAAAAAACGCTTTTTATCTAAGTAATTTTTTCTTAGACATTTAAGAAAAATTCTGAATGTTCTTGAAATGAATTTGACCTGTCTTTATGAGCTTAAAATTAAAACTAGATTTACTGCAGTTTGTTTGGTCATCTGTGCACCTTCATTTTATCAGCTAGTGGGACAACAATACCTTAGCATATTTTCTTGAATGTAATATAAAAACTGTGTGCTCATTATATTTACAAGCAGTATTAGATAAATTGACTAAAAAATTATATTAAATGGTAAAACAAACTACATTTATATAGTATTTTCTAGTCTAATGTCCACTCAAAGTGCCTTACACTGACAGTGAGAATAGCTATGCATGCTAACATTCACCCATTCACACATGTATTCATACATTGATGGCAGTAGCATCCATATAAAGTGTAAATCTGCTCATCAGACACAGACACACTTTGGGGTTCGGTCTCTTGTGCAAGAACATTGTAATATGTAATCAGGAGGAGCTGGGGATCAAACCAGTGACCTTCTGATAAACGAACAAACCGCTTTATCTCCTGTGTCTCTGTGTCCTGTGAAACCTGACAAGTACTCTACTGCAGACTGCAGGCTGTGCAGACCAAACAAAGTTAAGAGAAGATGTATCAAGCCGGTTTGGTGCTTCAGTTTGATGCTGTCAGTGTGCTTGAGGCAACTGGCAAATTTTAAAATGCTTCTAGTGCATTCCTGCCAAGAATAGATGCAACACATGACAGCTGAAAGTGCACATCAGTGGCAACGTGTTATTGTTAAAAGCCTTACACTGTATGACAAAGAAGTGTGTGTGTGTGTGTATGCATGAGAGACAGAGATAAGGACCACTGGCAGTGTTAAAATCTTACCTCAGATACCAGGCCATTCAGCTGTTGTGAGAGCTGTCGTAGGCTCTCTGTGGAAGACAGTGGTCTGCAGAATAACACATAAATAATCAGGCACATGCTTTAACCATGTAATTTGCTATATTGCATTAGTCATCAACAGCTAGAGAAGCAGGATATATATATGTATGTATTAGTCAAATCAGTTTTGGCACAAAAATTTGTTCAGAATAATTAAAGTTCTTTCTTATCATATTGTTTAATAAACCTATTTTGTGATGCTTCATTAATAATAAAAAATAAAATGATTGGAGGTCGTTCCACAACAGTGCAAAAACTTGGCTAGCTTTCCCTTTTTTTCTCTCTTTTTATAACAAAACTTCTGCACAGGTCAGATATACTGATATCAAACCTTTGTGTATGGAGTGTGCTTCCATATAAACATACAAGAGTATTACATGCAGTAAGGAATCAGATAACCCACCTATTTTCCTCTGTTAAACTTTCATTGCCATTGGTATCAGGATAGTCCTGCAGAAAGAGAAGAAGATGGAAAAAAGAAAATAGGGTGAGGCAGAGTTAGACAGACAGAGAGAGAAGGCCCATGTGATGAAATGAAATGTGTGCAGACGATATACATTATTACAAAAAAAGCAGGAGCTCTTTTTTTTTTCATTACAAACCTTGGTTAGCGAACATGCAGCAACTGGCAAAAGACTTTAAAAAGTCTTAATGCATAGTAACATGTGGAGACAAGATGCCAATAGATCAGAGAGACAGCGAAGGACAAAGAGAAAATAACAGAAAGAGAGACACACCTGCATGTCAGCGTTGTGATCGACAGACTCAGGGTTAGTAGTAGTAGTGTTAGCGCTAGCGGGGTTAGACACAGGTGAGCTGCGACCAGGCTCGCCCTTTGGGTCCTCCAGCAGCTGGGGGACTGAAGAGCCCATGGCCTCCACATCAGCAAAGGTCTAAGGTGACACATACACAAAAAATGCACACACTGGTTTAATGCCAGGAAAAAGTCCAGTTATGATAAAGCAGCGGAAAAACCACTGGGATGACTTAACTGAACGTGCTTACGGTATGTGTGCTGAAATAATCTGATTACAGCACTGACTTTGATTAAGGTTACAGTCAGTTAACCCAATTATGTCATTTAAATGTCAAGATGTATGTGTTAGAGTCTACATTCAGCTCTTAGAAAATGAGAGGAATTCGTTGAAGGGCTGAGCCATATGGAACAAAAAACATGCCTCAGTATGTTCAGGCCTAATGACGATACACAATATATAATATCACGGTACTTTCTAAGTAGCATGCTAAATGTTCAGTTGTTAGTGCTAGCCTTGTGTTAAAACAGACTGCAATCAAATTAAAATGGAATAGTTAGTTTGAAAGTAGGCTGTTAAAAAACATTTAAAAATATATTAAAAAATTCCACAATATATTATAAATAAAGAGGTTATACATAGCACTGTGCTGCAGTGAAAATATCATGTATCATGACACCTCTGAACAAATACCCCTTTATTTATATTGTGAGAATATCACAAGGGTGACTATGGGTGCTTTCACTAAATATTGATATAATGACATTTTTGATAATTAATTATCAGTCATGAATATATAAAGACAAACTGGGTAAAGGCAAATATTAGAACATGCAGAACAGGTTAAGTTAACAAAACTTCAGGACTTCACTGTAATGCAACCTTTAAAAACAGGAAGAGACCATCCTTTTATCATTACACAACATACCAAAATCCAAAATGTTAGACGCTGTCTAGACTAATTTCATAATATCACTGATATATTACCCAGCTCTTCTCTGTTATTGTTGTAGTAAATAGCTTACAGAGCACCTTAATGCAAGCTTGGTTACTAGTATTCCCATTAATACTATCATGTTTACAACTGAAGCATCCGCAGACTAAAACTATTGTAATAACTGAGGCCATGCTGTATAAACGCAAACATGAACTTGACTGACTGACAGATAAACCTTGTTGTTTATTTGAGTTACACTTACTCTGACTGTGAAGATAATGCAAGCAAATCATTTGTAATTATCTATTATAACAAAGTAACACTTTTACACATGCAACACTGAAAAAAGCAACAACAACAAACACACAGAAGTAACAATGAGAACATATTTGCTTAATGAAGCACACTTTATCCTGTTTTCCCGGATGCATGCTTGCATAATGCACCCAGGTGCAGGTATCACAGCCGTGCAAATACTGAGACTCATGCCACCCACTGTGCATACCCTGCCCGTCCACACTGAACCTCTGCACAAGATTGTGAAATCACCAACAACATGGAGATGAACTCAGGGAAATAACTGTGCACCCTCCACTACTTAATCATTAATGCATTCTCTTGACATGGATTTAAAAAGCCCAGCACCAATGCAAGAATTTGCACTCAAGGTCGTCCAATGCTCCCAGGTCTATGTGACAAAAACAATACACACACTTCAAATAAGGATAGGTGATGTTCAGAGAGCCTTGTTCAATATTAAATACCACATGAGGAGCAGCTTTTTTAGAGCAGGGGAATGCAGAGGCAGAAAAAACAGGCAGGGTGGAAACAAAGAAAGGAAACAAGAGAGA
This sequence comes from Acanthurus leucopareius, assembly GCA_029814765.1. Taxonomy (NCBI): domain Eukaryota; kingdom Metazoa; phylum Chordata; class Actinopteri; order Acanthuriformes; family Acanthuridae; genus Acanthurus; species Acanthurus leucopareius. The sequence continues at coordinate 5,597,839 of JAQMCX010000027.1, forward strand.
CAGAGGCTCACCTGACTGTTGGCATAAGAAGGTAGGACTACTCCATTGCTTTGACTAAGTGCTTTCAGAATACTGTCAAACTACAGGAAAGAAAAAAACAAGGGTGGAGGATGAAAGAGATGTGAAAGGGGAGAGAACGATTTACAAAGTGATAGAGATACAGATAAACAGAAACAGAGAAGCAGCTGCTGCAAGAAATCTTAGAAGGATGGGATCTAGGAATGACTTTGGTGTGTACTGAGGAGAAACTGAGGCTAGTGTGCTCGGTCCAAAGGGTCAGCAAATATTCCCTGCACATTTTTTATGTAGTCTTTTATGCCACAATCAGTGAAAGTCAACAAGAATAAAAGTTACTCATGTAAAATAAGACATCAATAAGAATAGAACTGCTGTGTTTACCAAATGCTGCCCTTGTGAAGTGGCATTATCCCTGACTACAAATCCCTTCCCTCTTCAGCTCATCAACAATCAGCTCTGTAAACTAACATGCTAAACTTACTCACATTTTCTCTTGCTTGCATAACCTTTCGGTAACTATTTTTCTATCTTCTCACCTTTGCATTTACAGCCAGTTTGGATACTGTTGTCTTTTTAAAGGTCAAATTAATTTGTTTGAGTAAGAGGCAGGCAGGATTAAAGATTTTATCATCATGTGTGGCCATTATTGTAAAATGTCTTCACTGCGCTGGCCCCTTACAACTAAACTCCATTTTCCAGCATCTCGCTGTCTGCCTTATCCTGCTCAAGACTGCATAAGTCTTTCCTGCCATGACTAAACTAAATCAAACATGTTGTGAAAAAAAAATGCATAAGAGTAAGGAGAGTAAGCAACAAGCTAAGATGATCGCTGATTCAAATAAGGTTTAGAAAACTACAGACTGGTTGACATGGTCAGACATGGTTTGAGGAAAGCTGACCTGAGAGTAAGCCCCTGTGCATGAAAGCTGTGTGCTTGGGTCACATGCTGAATCGTGTGTCTACACTGGCACTCTCAGTTTACTTATAAGGTGTTTAAAATAGACCACACAGAGGAGATGCTGCTTGATATTTTTAATATAACAACAGTGACAGGCAACTAATAAGCAAATTAAAAATGTCAGTGAACTCGAATAGGCATACTACTGTTTTTCGCTGATTCTTTTTTTTTTTTTTTTCAAAATCACCAGCAAAAACAAATTTGCCAACTATGATCTCAAGTCTAAATACTGGCTTTAAAAACAACTTAGAATGACAATAAATGATATTAATAGGTTTTTAATATTGTGAGCCTTGGGACAACAGATTGTCATTTAAGAGGGTCCCAGAGAAATTGAAGGGGACCACAAAAACAAAGTATTCTTTGACAAATGTAGTAACTACAAAATTCAAATAAGAAACATAGTGGTTCCTTTCTGTGGTTTCCTGCGCTCCCAGTGAAGCATACTCAATCATCTTCTACATAAGTTAATAGCCTACAGTATTGATCAGAACTGACCATTCTTCACAGTGGTGATGTGAATGTATATGCCATTGCAAAGCATGTAGACTTGACTGTTGAAAAGAATTCTGTGAGGTCTAGATTCTGAATATAAACACGGGTTCAGATGATTAATTTAATACCGCTGTTTCTTATGCTTTGTTATATTTATGATTACAACACAGATTTATCGTTCACACTGAAGCATTGTGAGGGAATAAGGGGGTGCATCCCCAAGAAGCATCATTAGTAAGTTTACTGCTTCCTCTCAGATTATAATAGTCAGGGATGCAGGAAGCATGCCTAAAATCACTGCTTGGATGAACATTATTTTTGCCCTGTCACCTGGCTGAGTTAGCACCATGTGCATCTAATTGCAAGAATTTCCTTACTTAAAAGTAATTCAATCATATCATTTAACAAGCAGCAAAATATTTTCTGATCAATAGCCAAGCAGGCCATTGAAAATAAATTAGCTTAGAGAAAATAAAAAATAAAGGACTTTATCTACAAGCTTAAGGATCTCCTTTTATCAGGAATGTACTGTTCAGCCAGCCAAGGGTTACTTGTTGATATGTGCCAAGCTGCATATGAAATGCATAGGCTCTATGCTGCAAAGACAATGGTTTAAATACAAATAGAAAAAACAGACTTAGAAAGAACATAGAGAAACTGTCAAGCACAAAGAGAAGCTGTTATCTGACCAAAAAGGGAGGGATGACAAGAAAGCAAACAAATTGAAAGACAGGGACTGGCTTACGTTGTCTGGAGAGTTTCTGTCTGTTGAAGTTGCATCATGTTGGCCCTGTCCCTTTACTTTTCGCTTCTTCTTGGCCCCTGCTCCACCACCACCTCCTCCACCACCTTTTTCTCCTCCCACACTAGCAGGGGAGCTTTTCTGCTGAAACTCCTTCAGCTAGAAAGTGCATGAGAACAGAAAAGAAGACTTGTGTGAGAAGTGCAGCAAGCAATCCTATTTTGCTAGAAAGAAAACTTCTCTGCAACAAAAACTGAAATTGCTCCCAATGATCAGCAAGTTGGATACAATAACTAGAAGCAGTTATCTCTAACCACTGAAGGGACTTGTACAACTAACTTGGTTGGGATGTTTAAATTTGCTTTGAGATCAAGCAGGGATGGACAACACCCATTCTCTTTGGCAATATACCAGCTACTCAAAAAATAAGGTTTCATAGCCTGAAAATACAGTGTCAACATTGTTTTGACTGTCATTTGACTTCCTGGCCTTACTGTTCTGAAACAAATAAGATGAATCTGACAGCTGGCCACAAACTTTGCTTTATCCACGTGGATGTCAAAAAACACCCCCCACATTAACGTGTGTTTAGGGATGGGGCCTTTGACAGCAGTCGTAGGGGACCAGAGGTAATCATTATAAATCTTGTTAAGCTGCTATTTCTGAAGTTGAATCGCATCGAAATGTCAGACCTTATCACCACGACCACTCATCCACGAAGACTGTAGGCAAGCAAAACTGCTGACGAGTCATTTCCTACAGCTAACATTTCACAGTTGATAAGGCCATTTTAGTGACTAGGCTAACAAGCTAAAGCACACAACAGGACAGGCAAGAGGAGTGTCAGCTGTCACAACAGCCGCTGTCATTCTATTCACCTATGATAACTTTGCTACAATGCTAGCAAAATGTTTGTTTTAAAATTGCTCATCGTTGGTCAATTTCTGAGATAATTCGGCCACCCGGCAGACAAGGAAAGAAAACTGTCCGATTACAGTGGGGAAGTCTTCAACGTTACACTCGCACAACCAACTATTCATTAGTTAGCCAACTTGCTAACGTTAACTTGCCTTAGTTAGCATGTTAACGTTAGTATTTGCCACATTTAATAAACACATAAAACCGTTGGGCAAAGAGGGTAAATTAAGTTAATCGCTAACCAACTGAATGGCATGACATGCTCTAAATGCCTCTAAGAACTAAAAATAGTCTACATAATCTGGGAAAGTTAATGCTATCAAAACAGGCCAGAAGCAGCACCGTTCTCTCCTACGCATTAAAGCCCCGGGAGGAGCGAGAGAGGTGGGACAAGTGACAGCGCAGAGGTCGGACGACGTGTAATGACAACACCCCTGCTTCGTAAATAAATGTTTTAACAATACGAAAAAAATCGACAACAGAAACCGGCAGAAGACTGACAGAGCCAGTGCTTCCTTACAAATCAAACCTGCACAATAGTAATATACTTTACCTTTTTCTTAGCTGCAGCGAGTTTTATTTGCCTGCTCTGGTCGGCCATACTGCTGCTCTGGTCAACGGACCGAACACGTCATCAGTTTGGTGTCTGTTGGTGTCTGTGCCGGTAGGGGGCGCAAGGCTCAGGCTGTCATTAGTTCGGTGTCTTACGGTGTCTCCATCGGTTGAGGGCGAAAGGCTCAGATTGTCATGAGGTTGGTGTCTGTTGGTGTCTGTGCCGGTGGGGAGCGCAGGGCTCAGATTGAGATTCCCACGTTTGTGATTCGAATGATTCTTCTATAAATGCCTGTTTCTTTTATTTTATTGACATAATGTGTTTGTAAGGTGTCAGATAAACTTTCAGGTTTTGACAAAATGTATTCCACCGTGACTTTATTTTCATTTCTCTGTCTTCACTTATCGTTAATTTTCAACCAAAAATATCTGTCAATGAATATCAACGGTTTCAAGCAAAAAAAACCCAAAAAACAACAAAAACAAGGAGACAATAAACTGATGGTGTGGTTAATGAAAAAAAAGAAGTAATTTTGGGGCTTATGTTGTGTGTGATTGATATGCATTAATAAGTTTGTTGTCTTGTTACCTCCAGGATTCAGTCAACAGTGTCACAGTCCTTCCTTTTAGTTACGGGGGAAAAAACAAAGAAAAAATAAAGGATAACTTGTGACCCGCAACATGCTATACTCAAAGATAGACACTTTCCCACTGATGCTTAAATCATTATATTTTCAAAAACAGATTTTCTTTCCCTAATACTTTGATCCTCTCTTGAGCAGAGAAGAGAGTTTGTAGAACTAGAATTCATTCAAAATATGATTTATAATTATATTATAACTCTTTTTTTTTTTACTGTGTACTTAATATTTAGTGTGGTATAGCCTAGTTCAAGTAAAAATGGGGACTAGTTTTGAAACTGCAATGGTGTAGGTTTGTAGGTTTGTTGTAAATACACGAAAAGATTGACTTTATATAAAAAGATCATAAGTAACATGGGATTCTACATTAAGTTAGAGTACGTTCTAAAACGTCCCATTTAAAGTGAAACTTTGGCTGGTGTGCAAGGATTTCAAAGGGTTCACCAAGACCAAAGTCTGGCTTTAGCAACCAGTGAACTCACCCTGACCTATTTGGACTTTTGTCATAGTATAAGCCTATACATTTGTTTGATGAGGGCTTTAACCATCTTAACCTAGAGTGTACAAAATATACAGGTTCATATGTACACCTGTGATCAATTTGTAATCACCCAGGCTGATGAGTGTCCTTGTTATACTTAATAGTGGAATTATTGGCAGTTGCTTACTTATCAAGATGAAAATCTTGGCCCATTAAAACAAGCACACACAGTTACTGAAGAAACATCCAATCAATCCAGTTCACCTGATGCAACAACATGTTTATTTTGACAAATTAGTCACTTGCATATCGGACAGGGTTTGCTCATTTCTTACTCATTGTGGTGAGTCATTGTAACTACTCTCGATACCTAAACAACATCTACATTCCTTAAAACTACAACAATAGAATGAATACAACGCAGGTACACGTGGGGCCATTATTTTAAAAAAAATCAGTATAAACTTCAAATGTACAAAATGTTAAAATGCCGAAAATGCACCATTTCCCAGTATTGAGAGTGACATGCCGCTGCTCCAACAGCGTACATGAATCCACTTGACAGACAGCCAATCAGCTTCGGCACGGTAAGCAAAAGTCGTGACGTTGCCTTGACTCGATGTGTGCAAATCAGCTGCAGCCAGCGTGCCGGGTGAAACCAATCATCGCGTTCCAACAAACAGCTGCTCAGCCAATGGCGGGCCTCCACGACGGGGAAGAAGTGACGGCTTATATATGGACAGAACAGAATTCATTCAACATCATTTCACAGAGGAAAGAATACGGGATAGGCAAATAAGAGAGACACACTTTGCAAGAAGAGGCTAGTATCAGTTAAGGGGGAGTCATAGTCAATTCATCGACGAAACTGCTATAAAGGTTTGTATTGCTATTTCTAATACAATAATGCGGCAACAGATATTTGTGTTTAACGTTTAACGTCATTTCAAGACCGTTTCATTATGACGAAGCCAGCTAAGCTAACATTTGACGAAGTGGCGCTATTATCTTAATTTTACTGTGTTATTTAAGTTAATGATGTAGCTTCGATTGGAAATACATCTTACAAAAAAGAATGCACGTTTTAGCGGTGATTATGGCAAGGCATTCCCCCTCGCATGTCTGTTAGACACGCTAACGGCGTTGACGTTAGCTAACGGTAGCAGCCGGCGGAAGGAAAAAAAACTTGTCAGTTGTGGGCTTCACGTTAACATTCAGAGGAGTTGGCGGTGCTTTACCCAGTTAAATATACCCATATGCTTTCAGATCTTATAAGTTTAGCATATTCTTGGAGTTTAGTGGCAAAGGCCACGTTTCTCATCCAAGATGGGTTACATATTAGCTACTGACTTCAAGTTACGTGAGGTTGGGAGACAGAGTCAGCGCCATGGACACAAGGCCACGTTTTTTTTACAATCATATTTCCTTTCTACAGATTTATTCGTAGATCTGATTCAACCAAGCAAGATGAAGCTGTTGTGGGTTGTAATGCTAGTAGTCGGCGCCGTGGTTGCCGATGACGACGACAAGAAAGAGAATGTGGGGACTGTGGTCGGAATTGACCTGGGGACCACCTATTCATGGTAAGAGGATAAATAATTTCTCGTGTGACTGTTTAAAAGACAATGCTGTTAACATGAAATGACTTAGAAATTGTTGCCACAGAAGTAATCATGTCAAAAATGTCCTACCCTAGTGTTGGAGTGTTCAAGAATGGCCGTGTGGAGATCATCGCCAACGATCAAGGTAACCGCATCACCCCATCATATGTGGCCTTCACCAGTGAAGGTGAGCGACTGATTGGTGATGCTGCAAAGAACCAGCTGACCTCTAACCCCGAGAACACCGTCTTTGATGCCAAGAGATTGATTGGCCGCACTTGGGGAGACTCCTCTGTGCAGCAGGACATCAAGTATCTGCCATTCAAGGTAAATTTCTACTTTTTAAAGCATGCCATCTAGAGTTATGATTTACAGGGTCTGCTAACTTATTATTGCACAGATAAATTTTAGCACTGTTAAATTAGCTTCATACTTGGTATGTTAATCCTGATGCATGTTTTTATTTAGGTTACTGAGAAGAAGAGCAAGCCTCATATTCAGGTTGACATTGGAGGTGGTCAGATGAAGACCTTTGCCCCAGAGGAGATCTCTGCTATGGTGCTGACTAAGATGAAGGAGACTGCTGAGGCTTACCTGGGCAAGAAGGTACAAAAAACATTTTATACATTGGAATAAACCACACCCAAATAAACAATGAATTATCAAATCTAATGTTCTCATCTGTTTTCTCAGGTTACACATGCTGTGGTCACTGTCCCTGCCTACTTTAATGATGCTCAGCGCCAGGCCACTAAGGATGCTGGAACTATTGCTGGTCTGAATGTTATGAGAATCATCAATGAGCCGTAAGTGTCTAAAAAAAAAAAATGTATGCATCTGTCTTTTCTATTTGAATCTGTTAAAAAAAAAATCCATCTTTCCTCCATAATAACATGTTCTAATGTTTTCATTTTTAGAACTGCTGCCGCCATTGCATATGGTCTGGACAAGAGGGATGGCGAGAAGAACATTCTTGTGTTTGATCTTGGTGGTGGCACCTTTGATGTCTCTCTCTTGACCATTGACAATGGTGTATTTGAGGTGGTGGCCACCAATGGTGATACTCATCTTGGAGGTGAAGACTTTGATCAACGCGTCATGGAGCATTTCATCAAGCTGTACAAAAAGAAGACCGGCAAAGATGTGCGCAAAGACAACCGTGCCGTGCAGAAGCTGCGTCGTGAGGTTGAGAAGGCAAAGAGAGCACTGTCTGCCCAGCACCAGGCCCGCATTGAGATTGAGTCCTTCTTCGAGGGAGAAGACTTCTCTGAGACCCTTACCCGTGCCAAGTTTGAAGAGCTCAACATGGTAAGTTACACAATCAGTTTAGTTTTGTAAAAAGAATAAAAGTAAAGTTGAAACACATTTGTTTTACAAGTCTTTAACCTTGTCTATTACTTTGACAGGACCTGTTCCGTTCTACAATGAAGCCTGTACAGAAGGTGCTGGAAGATTCTGACCTTAAGAAGACTGACATTGATGAGATTGTCCTGGTTGGAGGCTCAACTCGTATCCCCAAAATCCAGCAGCTGGTGAAGGAGTTCTTCAATGGCAAAGAGCCCTCCAGGGGCATCAACCCTGATGAAGCTGTGGCATATGGAGCTGCTGTGCAGGCTGGAGTGCTTTCTGGAGAGGAGGACACTGGTAATCCATCCTCCTTGGACATTGTAGTGTCTGCTCCACTTACCTTAACTTTTCAACCTTGTTCTATTTACTAAACATTTTCTTATTTTTGCAGGTGATGTTGTTCTTCTGGATGTGTGCCCCCTGACCCTTGGTATTGAGACAGTTGGAGGAGTGATGACCAAGTTGATCCCCAGGAACACTGTGGTGCCCACCAAGAAATCACAGATCTTCTCTACAGCCTCAGATAACCAGCCCACTGTCACCATCAAAGTTTATGAAGGTAAGAGTCTGAAATTGTTTCAAACATGATCTAATCTACATTTTCTTTTCATTTGCGTTACACAGACAGACCATTTTATTGCAAAAGCCTAATTATCGATTTTTCTCTTCAGGTGAGCGTCCTCTGACCAAAGACAACCATCTGCTGGGCACATTCGACCTGACTGGCATCCCTCCTGCCCCTCGTGGTGTACCACAGATTGAGGTCACCTTTGAGATTGATGTCAACGGTATCCTGCGTGTCACCGCTGAGGACAAAGGCACAGGCAACAAGAATAAGATTACCATCACAAACGACCAAAACCGCTTGACACCAGAGGACATCGAGCGCATGGTGAATGATGCTGAGCGCTTCGCTGATGAAGACAAGAAGCTCAAGGAGAGGATTGATGCCCGCAACGAGCTGGAGAGCTATGCCTACTCTCTGAAGAACCAGATTGGCGACAAGGAGAAGCTTGGTGGCAAACTGTCAGATGAAGATAAGGAAGCCATTGAGAAGGCAGTGGAGGAGAAGATTGAGTGGATGGAGTCTCACCAGGATGCTGATCTGGAAGATTTCCAGGCCAAGAAGAAGGAGCTGGAGGAGGTTGTTCAACCCATTATTAGCAAGCTGTATGGTAGTGCAGGAGGACCCCCACCTGAGGGAGCCGAGGGTGAGCAGGATGAGAAGGATGAGTTGTAGGCAGGTTTTAAGTCACCTCCTCTGTCGCCCCTTGCCTCTCTGGTAGTGGCATCTAGATGTACATATTGAACTGATGGGACTCAAATAGTGAGAGGAATGGTAGGGAAGGGGTGGCGATAACAAGCAACCATACTGAATCTTCTGAAAGACTTAAAAAATAAGTTTCAGTGTGTGAGGTGTTCTCTTCGCTGGAAAGCGGAGTTATTCGTCAGCCCAAGATATGAGGCTCATTACTGCTGTTCTCAGGCAGTCCTGATGGGGTTCTGTGGTTTTGGGGTGGGGTGGGGATTGGGAGGGCAAGTTGTCTGTGGGTCCATTGAGTAGAATGTTTGTAGGATCGGGGGCTCATTATGTTCACAGGCAATGCTAAAAGTTATTTATTGAATCTGGTCATTGTACTTCTGGAAAGACATTGAAATAAATGTTTGATACAAAATGTTAATTGATTGTCTCATTACATTTGTGTTCAATTTTTCTTTATTAAAATGATAAATTTAAATTTGTTCTTACTACACATTTAAGCTTCACTACTCCAGTGAAACTGCTAAACAATTTCAGCATCAAAAGTACAGAATTGACCTCTTGGCATTTTCCAGCTTTCCATCTAAAAAATGCAAGAGCTTGATCAAAATTTAAAAAAATAATTGGTAAATGAATTACATCAAAGTATATCATGTAACTACAGTCACAATACAGTCATTATGAATAACACCCTGGGTGTCCATTCCTCCAAAAACAAAGGCCAAATTTACTGTCTCTGAGGTTGCAGAACTCCCAGCTTGGTCACCATCACCGCCCTCATCACACACCTTCCACGGCAACAAACACATGGAGTGGTCTAGGCGGTTGGGTGGCAAATCCCCTTCAAACTTCATGAGAACCCACCTACTTTTCTCTGCAAGAAAAGCATCAATAATTAAAATTTATGCTGACAAAGAAATCTTCATCATGGCTATTAATAAATGTTGACAAACAGCGCTTTGTATGACACATTGAGGTACAAATATTTAGAATTGTGTACCGGTGCTGAATCTATACATGGAGTTGCTGGCTCCTTCTGTAGTCATCCCACCAAAAATATAAATGTTCTTGCCCAGCACCACAGCTGAGTGAGCTGCTACCCCTGGTGGGATATCTCCTTTGGTCTGCACTTTTTTCCAGATCATGCTCCCTGTAAAAGAACCCAATTTCAATATTTTAATAAATTACCAAGTTTTGAGGATCTATATGTTCATCCTACTCAATTCTCTGAGATAAATGCAAAACAGTTGGTAAAAAGATAAACTTGATCCTTTTTTACTATGATTCAGATGTGTTCGGGCCTACCTGTATCAAGCGTGTACATGTCGTTGTGGAATTTGTCTCCAGCCATGCCTCCATGAATGTAAATCTTTGAACCCACTACTATGATTATGTGGCCATGTCTGGCTGGTGGATGTCTGCCTTGTGTTTCTGGTTGGGACCAGGTGGAAGACACTGGTAAACCCAAAATAAAGAAGTTAATACACTTTTTTTTTTTGGTCTTATTGTTGTCATGATACGTAAAGGAAAACTGAGGAACAAAAAGTTATAATTCAAACCCTAGTTTGATTGATATTTTCATGATAATTAAACACATTTCAGCATTTTTTAATCATTTAAGCAATTTTGGTAACACTAAAAAGTAACTAGAATCAGAATAAGATAGTTACATTCAATGGGTGGCTTACGCATTAGTTGAAAAAAAAAATGCCCAACATGATATAGAGTAAGATAGCATTGGAAAGTAAAGCCTATATTCACTTTTTCTTTAGATATTCAAATAAAACAAACCTGTGTCAAAAACATGAAGTTTGGTGTCAGAGACAGGTGCAGCTCCTGCTTCCCCACCAGAGAAGACATACAGTTTATCCCCTAAGCAGGCTGTGTTTGTGTGGTATGTCCTGGGACTGGGGGATGTTCCATTCACTATTACATTCTTCCAGTGAGACCCACTATCTGAACACAAATATACAACATGGAATATGATCAGTTTTCAGAATTATTGTGGTTCAGTATTGTACAACAGATCAATCTGGTTGTAACACAGCAACACAAAACTATGACAGGGTTAAAAACCATCTACATCAGGGTAATGAGTGAAATCGCCTGAGTACTATGTTACTGATGAACATTACTGATACTATGGAATTAAAATTCAGATTTACCTGTTAGCTGTAAATTCTGGATACAATTGAGATTACCGCTCTGCTGTGCCCCACCAAACACCCACAGGCTCTGAGGGCAGCTCTCTGGCACAAAGCTGCAGTGTTCATACCGTGAATCCAAACCTTCCCACTCTGGGATGTCCCATTCATGATTATCTGGTGGAGTCAGACAGGACAAAAATGTTGGACTGACAATATGAATGAGGGAGACACACTAATGATCCTGCTTAATACATAAAAAATGGAGGATGGGTTTTACTAGTATTATTACATTGTAAACAACGCTCATCTCCTTAATATAAAGTTTAGTTTCTCTCATCTTTGTAGTCATTGGTGATAATTATCAAATTAATCAAGAGATCATTTAATACTTTCACTGCCTGCTGTCTCTGCACTTTTTGTAAATTACACATCAGTGATTGTTTTCATTTCACAACAAACCGATTATACACTGCCCTAAATTTAATTACAGTCTACTAATATTAGTTATTTGCTTTTAAATGGCTTTTAAGACAACTGGTATACAGTATTCATATTCATGGACAAAATCTTAGCTGATATATATATATATATTTTTACCTAAATTAATGGTATCAGAGTGGGAGAAACTGCCACTGGGGTTTGCTCCACCAACAATTAGGATTCTTCCTTTTCCTCCATCTCTTGATGGAATAAACGTGCAGGTGTGACCCACACTAACACCTGGAGCACTTCCCTTGGGTATGAATGAATACCTGTTGACAGGAAAACAATTTCAGCATGTTCAAAATCGACTCCTTACATTAGAAGTGAAACATCTGATTCTTATTCACTTACCATATTCCTTCTTTAGGTTTATCCAAAGGGTCAAGTACTGGAAGAAACTCCATGGCTGTAAAAGATTTGAAGACCTGGTATCATCGTTTTTTCACACCTCTCTTGCCGGCGAATGGTTTGCGATAGCAAATTACTGCTCACGCGACTAATCCATGTTAAAAGTAATGTATTATTCTAAAGCTTGTACAAGTCTCTGCTAAATAACGTTATCCATTGAGGATCTTACGTTAAAATTTAGCCAAAATCAAAACTACCAAAATATTTCTTAAAGTCTTCCTGTAAAATATTGTTGAAGGGTTGCTTGTTAGCGCAGTCGTAAATATCATCTGTGATATGTAGTGTAATTTGGCCAAAGTGTCACAGAGACGGAAAAGTACGGGGTGCAGTGAAGGTACTAACGTTTCATTACTTGCTAACTCAAATGAGCATGTGAAGCGCGTCCTCCCCACTAACCTGTTCTTCCGGGTGAAAAGAGGGGAGACTCAATATCCGTTTCACTGAATATTTCGTCGCACCACTGTCTGAAGTGCATTCAATGTGGCGACAGTTGCCACATAGAACTTTAAAAATAGCTTGCTAAATACTCAACTTGTGCAAACCTTGTAAAGCATAGCACGACTCTACGTTCAAAACAGTGCGCAGACTGTTAACCCACGTTGGCTACGCTGTTAGGTACCAAGCTCCTAAGAAGTGAGCCGGACTTTGAAACAAAACAGACATAGAGGCCAAAGCGCAGTATTGCAAGTATGGCGTCTGTCACGTGATGCCATTTGGCCGAAAAAGACTTTTTCCCAGTAACTAACATGGGGAGAGAGACGTCCATAATTCAGCGGATGAATTTTCTGTAGGTACCCAAATTTACCAGTACAAAAACTGAAATAGTTCTTCCTAAAATTATGATGTTTTCCTCATCAATTTTGCCCTAGATTCAGAGACCGGAGGATTTTTTCCTCGGCCCTGTGAACGCGCAATAGAGCCACAGGACCCTCCTGCACCTTCATGTGCTACAGGGCTAGTCGCAGATGTCTAGGATAATCGTAACCCACCACTGATGTACTTTATCTGTTTTATCTTGTAAAATAATACATTTAAATATTCATCCATTTATTCATTCATTCAGAATGCAATGATGTATCAACGTTCACAATTTCAAAGTTTCGATTCTGTTTAGAGATAATGATTATCAGATGTTTTGATTTAGTTTAGCCTTTTTTTCTGATCCTGATTGTCATGTAAGAGAACGGTGATATGAGCTGATAATATATTTTTGCTGAATGCGATCCGTCCTATGTATTTTCACAGCTTTTATAGGTCAGAGGAGTGGGACTAAAGCCATGAATGCAACATAGCGCGAATCTGTGCGAGCATGTGTGTCCAGCTGTCCTTAAGAAAACGATAAATTAACAACCAGAGTGCTCCTGAAACACTTCACTTTATAGACTAAATCACCTGCTACAGGTGTGGTTTTAATTAGTGATCTGCAGGTGAGGCATTTGACACTTTTTATTACAATTAGTCAACTCGAAACTTGTAACATTATCTCCTACAGCCTAAAAGAGTCGGGCCAATTTAGTAAAAAATCTAATCTGTATTTTATCAAAAATATCGTAATAAAAGTGGAGGGTTAAAGAAGCAAAAGAAGTTAGATAAATAAAAAGCAAACGAAAGGATAATTACAATTTTTTTATTTTTTTTTTTACAGAAGTAAGTTTTGAGATAGAACTTTTAGAATGATGGTGTTCTTAGATGATGATCATTATTTTTTAATCCATTTTTTTTGTTTTAATAAAATACCATTTGTGGCTTTGAAACATTACTTAAAATATTATTAAACTGCTTAGAGTCAACGTTAATACACAAGCAGTGTGGACAAGAAACACTATTAGATTATTAGTATATCTGACCATTAACACAATTCTGTAGGTACATGAATAAATTACGAATAAAAAAATATTTGAGTAAATAACTCTAACACTGTTTCCAGTTCTTTATTCAACCATGACTAGTGCACGTGCTTAACGTAGTTGCCATAGCTACCTGAGACATGCGAGGTTCATCTAAAGTTATCTTTTTCATCAAACGACTAAAGCAGTTACAAAGTTCTTAGTTTGTCACCCATAATTATTAAAATATTAACTCATTCCTGATTGAGTTTACAAAGACGAGACTCTTTAAGCTTTGTCTCCAGTTACCGTTTGAACTAAAAACTCAATTCTACCACTGCAAGTTAAAAGGTAGGCGAGAGCAGAGCTACACTTTTGTTTTGCATTAAATTCGAGTCACAAAGCCAACGGTCAAAGTTAGCTAGCGTATCAATAAGCTAACGTTAAATATATTTTTCGCCCAAATACAATGTAACATTTTTAAGACAAGACAGTTTTTAAAAACAATAATGGCTATTTTAAAGATGTTTTCAGGCTACCAGTAATTCTCAGCTATACGTACAAAGCCTATGTTACTGACTGCACAGTAAACACGTATTTACAAGATATGCTGTTATGCTAAATATGAAAGTTAGCTTTCATTTGCAAAGTGAATTTGCGCCGGCCTGTGGTTACATATAGGAAGTGTAAGGACTTCCGGAAAACCAGAGGTGCTTTTTACACTCGGGATACTTGAGATACATTTTTTACAGTACTACTTTGAAATATAAAATCCCCCCTCATGTAACTCATTTAAAATAATTTTACATTTATCTTTCCCTTGTAACCTACAGAATATGTAGGTTACATACTCTATTAGGAGGTACTACAGTGGTTATCCAAATAAGTTCAGTATGATCATTCTGCTGTTCAATATGCTGACAGTTTACACGTAAGAAAGGCATTTCATTATATGTCCAGCAGGTTGCGCCATTGCCTTTTAAAACTTCAAACACTGTACCTTATGTCCCTTGGACAGACTGGGACATGTTATTAATCTCAATATGTTTTTGGAGGCAATGTCTCATGTATTTGTGTCTTAACATAATATTTTGAAAGTAGGATGATTCATGAACAATTTTGATAACTTAACTTATAAAACAGACAAAATACAGTTTAAAAAAAAACATCAAAACATCATACAGCACAAAAGTATGTTGTTCCACATGCATCCATTTTATGTAAGAAATAAAAGTTCATAAATCAATTTTTTTACGTGAGGAGCATTCTTGTTATTGATATTTGATAAATGCACTCTTTGTAAACAACACTGAAGTGTTTCATTTGCTCTCACTGAGGTTTCTTTCAATTGCTGCATCAAAAAAGAGAAAAAAATCAATCAATATCGGGCAGGAAAAGAGAGCTACATTGAGTGCGATGATGTACTTAGAGGCAGATACACAATATGGAACAGAGGATGATTAAAACTAATAGATCTCTAAGAATCTGTCAAAGAATGAAATAGAAAATCTGTCATATGCTAAACATGAGCAAAGTCACGTACATCCTGCATAGACAGCAGTTTTGAATAGACGGTCGGAGCTGAATGAATAAATTTTGATCAGTTAAACCTCCTTAACAAATTAATGATTAAAAGAATGAGTGAGAATTAGTTTCTGACTGTGTGGAGTGTTTCAATATTGAGGAGTAGTGTAACATTAATATCATTCAGGGTGTTTGTCTCCTTGATTGTTTGTATTGTATGCAGCCTCATGCATAGATTGGTGCTGAATAGGAAATGGATTAGTGCAGCTGGAAAGAATTAAACACAGATAAAAAAACCTGATAGGCAGAAAATTGGTTTTACATCACAGTAAGGCTAACTTTTCATCATGCCTTCTTTTTTATTCACTGAAGATCTAGGACAGAGATCTGACAAATACACACAAAAAAGGCTGCTTCTTGCAACAGTATTTACAGAGCAGAGAGTAAAATGATTTCTCATTTGAGCTAGTTAATGCTTTCAAGTTATTTGTACTTACTCTTTGTATTTGCTGAAGCACATTTATCAATGGCGGCAGTCATAAGTGCATATAAATCTGTGGTTTAGAAAGTGAATCCTATCTAGATGCTGGCAGTGTGACATTTTTTCCCATGTTAAAATGGCAGGTCAAGGGAAGCTAAAGTTATTGTTTATAAGGTCATTGCAGTTTTTTTGTCTGTAAAATCTAAATCTGCAATATAACTTGTGACTAGCTGTCAAAAAGATGAACTGGAATAAAAAGTGCAATATTTGAAATACAAAATATAGTCAAGTACACATACCAGAAAATCAAAATACTCAAGCACTTCAAACTTAAATTTTAACTTGAGTTGTTGTAAGTGTTTTAATGTATTTATATGTATCTACTTTTATTATGCTGAAGAGCCCTCAAGGACATTAATGGATGCCTTCACAAAATTAGACTAGATTAGTCACTACTCCAAGAGCTGGAGCAAAGTGTGCTGCACTACAATACTTAATAGTTAGTAACTCACCATGACGTATCAGATAAACATGACAGGATCACTGAGATTGAACTCATAAGCTATGAAGCTGATCTTTTGCTATAGACCTGGGAGATTTGCAGCATCTCTGTAAGGCTTTCTACAAGCTTGACCACCTTTAAGTCATTCAGCCTGAGTCTCATAAAACAATGTCATTCTGAAATGGACAACAGATTTGTGGGGTTGTTTGGATGATGATATTACAAATTTAGAACACAAGACAATATGTCAAGACAGGAAACAAAACACTGCTGAAAGAAATGTTGATATGAAATGCAGGTATTTTTTTAATTATTGAGAAGAACCCCTTCACTGGTGTCAGTCTAGACAGATTTGTGCACTGAGGTGATAAGAAGTGGATTGTAGAATAAGCACACCTTTTACCAGAGAGGGCACTATAACTCACAATGGTTGAGGGAGAAAGTAATGTCCTCGTAAACTACTATTCTAGCTACTGCTGACTACTGCTACAGACAGATTCTACCATTTCTCAACAGCCATGATAACTTCAAGAACTTAGGTATTTTTTTGCTTTTTGGGTTATAACTGGAACTCACAAAAAAGAAGTAAATGTCTTTTTATAAATAAATAGGGCTGCAATTAAGTTATGTTTTATCATTAATAATTTTTCTAATGACATTTACAAAACGTCAGAAAACAGTAAAAACTTCCTATCTGAAGGGAGCCCTCTATAACCTCACTGTCTTTATTCTTATTTGATCCATAGTTAAACATTTGTCCTGCACCTTGTCAGTCAGTGACTCAAATTCTGATCTTTCTTGATTGTCACTTGTTGTATATTTACTAGACTTCACTCACTTAATTGATTAAACAGCCATACGCTCCGGTCTGCTAGCACTAGGTGCTCAGCTGTCCCCTGTGGCAATCTGGACATCTCTGCACACAGCCTCCTCTCTTCTCCCCCCACATTCACCCTCAGTCAAAACTTCACAGTCATTCCCAATCTTCCACTACAAATTGAAAAATCATCTCTTTGAGGAACATGTCCTGCTCTCCTCGACTTATCTCTGCTATCTTAATTAAGTCTCCCTCGCCTCTCCCTTCCTGCTATGGTTGCACCTGATATTGCCCCTTCTACACTTCTCTGCCAAACTGTACGTCTTTACATTAGACTTCCTTATCATGCCTAAGTCTAAGAGTCACACAGGTATGTTTGCTGTATATACATTTTATCTTCAGGCCACTATGATTTTGACCCACACCTTGTTGCTTTTGATATTGGCTGTCCAGAGGCTATTGCTGTATGTGAAGGGCAAACAGAAGCTCTTAGTTAGAAAACATATTTGCATATTTATGAAAACTGAGATAACTGTTTCTCATTTAGCACCAGGCTGTGTGGAAATTTAAAGCTAAATAACACTGTTTTTTTTTAGATCATTTGTCATTTAAATCTCAAGTCTTGTATGCAACATAGCACATGCTTTCATGTATTCAAGTTTTTTTGTTTTTTTTCGGCCAGTGAGTATTAACATGTTGACATGGTGTGCCATGCTGTGATAACTCATTTGGTGTAAAATTATGTTAAGATAGTTATGGACCTTTAAGAAGGTAGTGCCACCTCTAAACATGATAATGGTGGTATTGCAAACATATTCAGATAGTAAGAAGGCACACAGTGAGGCTCAGACTGGGGTGAGCTTAAATAGAGGCCCATTAAAATTAAAGAAGCCACCCAACTTATTTCCAATATATATTCTTTTTTACCAGAGTTAGAGTAAGATAGTTTAAAACACTGGTAGTCTGTGTCTTTACGGGGGGGGCGGGGGCTGACAAATGGAAGTCCAGTTCTGTCCCCTTACACAAACCATGCCATGCCACAGTAACATTATCTGCCCAACTTCCCCTTCAGGGAAGCAGAGTATGATTTTCAGAGTACTCCTTTGTTTTCCCTTCACTGTTACTGATAAGGACCAAATGAATCAGGGGCTTTTTATGGAGGCACAGAATGAGAGGAAAAAGGAAAATGATTATGACTTTTCAAAGTCCCGAGGAAGGGACACAAGGCAGGAGAAAGAGATAACTTGAAATATATTTTTTGACAGGCCCAAAATAGTTTTCGAGTGCATGCTGCTGTGAGCATAAAGTGTAAAAATACTTCATGATTTAAATTTGGACACTGTGTTGTTTATGCGGTAGGCGGCTCAGCAAGCAGAATTTTTTCATCTTCCTTTAAGCTTGATTGGGTGCCTTCTTGGTGGGTGGGCATGGCGGTAATCGGGATTAGCAGAGGAGTTCATCTCTGGGTTACTGGTACACTGCCACTGGGCAATATGTCAAAATGATGAAAAAATGTGCAGTGGCTGTGGCTGTTGTGTCACATTTCACCCAGAGGTGTGGTAAGTCATGCTGTAAGTAAGCTGGATTATTGCCACACAACCTCAACATTGGCTTAGTTTAAGCTGCTGATTTAATATAACATTTAATATTACCTTTATCTCTCATGTTTTATTAAAATTTGTAACATGGTAATTTATGAATAACCAAACCGGGTGAGACAGTTTAGTTTCCTCTGGGAAACACCAGATCAGTTCTTCGAAAATTAGCACTCACTGTTAAGTTAACCTTGGGCTTCCATGTGTTAATACTCTTGTCTGTTTACATTTGTCAAATGATTTCACAGCTGCCAAGTGCAGATGTTAACTGTACAGTGAATGTAGCCCACATTGTCTACTACTGACTCCATTCCAATTCCAGTTCCAATTCCAAATCCAACCAGCCCATAGAAAATCAGGAAATGAAACTGCTGTATTACAATAGAAAGCCGTCCTTTCTATAATATTGCTTGACCTCAAATTCAAAGCCATTTCTTTTGAGTAGGTGGTACATTGTTAACAATAAACTATAGGCAGATTTAACAGGATTTATTATTTTTTTTTATTATTCTGAAGCCTGCAGAACAGTCTTTTATAGGTATGTTGTAATTTTTTGTACTAATTTAATAATCTTGTATTTTCCTCTCAATCGAGTAATTTTTCTATTACTAACTGTCCTTTAAAAGCCACATCTGACCCACTTTTAGTACACATAATTGTAAATTGCTAGCTAGATGCTACTCGACTTGTGTAAATAATGAAGTAGTAAAGGGACATTTTCAGTGATACATTGTATAAAAGGGTTTTAACTTTCATGCATATTGTGCTCATGCACATTTAATGAAATTATGGCTAATTAAATATATCTGTATATACTGCATCCATTGTTAAGATTTACATCTATTACATGCAAATATGGAATAATGGTTGTGTTCTGGCCTTGGCCACTAGATCCAACAGGATGTCTGGAAAAAAAACCCCTGCTGAGCCTGTTTTGCAAGTCATTGTAGCAATTCACATCCTAGCATGAGGAGTGTATAAAAACAGGTAAAGATTAAGATATTTCTAATAATTTTTACATTTTTAATCTCATTTTTCTGTTCCCTCCTCTCTGCTTTTAACTGCACACGTACACACACACCAACACTGAACCCTCCCTGCACAAACAAGCATCAAGTTTCTTTTCTTCTCCTCTCTATGGTTGCTAAAGTTATCTGGTCTTCAGTGACAGCAAGCATGCACTCACCAAGATGACATGCCTTAGAGTCTACCTGCGCAAGCCCTCTGCCAACTCCCCTGAGAAATCATCCTTCCTCCTCAATACCCATGGTGAGTCTATTCAATTTGGCTTTTTTGCTGAGGAAAATTGTGCAGATTTAGATTGTATCATGTGATAGTTTGGTAAAAGTTTGTTTTACATGCATACAGCGGCATTAACTGAAAAAGTCCAAGACTGACTGTCTCACAATCCATCTACAGTGAAAGAATGCGTACATGTTATATGAAGGATTGTGTCACATACGTCTGCTAGCAAAGGTACTTGATCATGCAGCATGTGTGACATTAGTACTATGTTACTTGCAGCAACAAGTCCTTTGGTCTGGTGATGAGGCTGCCCTTCCTTATCTGGTGACACTTTGAATCATTTATGGAGGCTGTTTGCCAGACTGGAGGAGGGTGCATCTGTACTATTTGCTGTGAGACAAAAGCCTCATTCATTATCCAGCATTCACCTGCCAACACAAATGAATATGAGTGGGGTATTACAGGGATGCGTTTACAGTTCTCGGAGGTGGCTTTTGTACTGTATACCTGCAATATTTGTATTTTAGCGTGAAGAGGTCTTGGGGATAATGTTTTCACTATAACTTACCTGAAAAGACCAATTCAACAGATAGGTGATTGCTGAAGAAGAAATGTGCAGGAGCTCGCAACTTCTGTCACATTTTCCACACATTTTTCTGGTCAATTTAGAAAATTCAGTGACACAATTAACAAGCAGCAAATCGATAAAAAAAGACATCTGGACAACTACAAACACACACATGTACACACTGGCTAGCAACAACTGGGACACAATAGTTTTTTTATTTTATGCTTAAAAGTAACAGAAAATGGCCCAGTTTGCTGCTATATAATTTAAAATGACTTGACAAGTTTTAAGGTGGAACTACTGACTAAGGTGGTTTCAGCAAAGTTTCTTCTTTGTTCAGCTCTTGCCACCTTTTGCTTGACAGTCACATTTGCAGTGTAGAGTTGATTAGTGCTCTTCTTACTGGGGTTGAGGCAATGCCTGAGTCAGGCAGAGACAGGAAGAGGCAGAGAAGAGTTACAAAGGGTGAGAGTGGAGACAAGAGAGAAATGAGAAACATTGGTGAAGTGGTAAAATAAAGAAGAGGTATTGTCAGTTTAAAGATAAAGATATACTACAAATCTTTAAAATTTGCTCCATCTCTTCTTTCTTATTAGCATTAATGAGCAAATTATGCAAATTAAAGACAAACAGGTTTGAAATCTGCAAAGAAGGTGAGAGAGGGTTCTACTGAAAATGACCTGATAAACTTAAATCACACGTCTTTTGGGGTATCAAAGTATCATTCATTGTGTAGTCCCAAAACTTATTCACCTCTTTACAGCATCATATTTCTCATTTTAAGGTCCATTTTTGAATAATTATTTCAGTATTTTTTCAATTTGATGGGAAAAATGCAAAAACATCCTTAATCGCAAGTTTGGAAGTTTAGTTAGAAGTAAGAAGAAAAAAAGGTTTTTCAACATCTATTTTTAAATGAAGAGTTTGTAAATCTCCAAGATGGAAGCTGGTGCTTTTTTAATGTGCTTGTTATTTGTCAGAGATAAATAGAAAGATATTTAGGACATTTATCTTTCTTTAATTCCTCAGAATGGATAAGCCTGCCATTGATTATGTGTGATTGATGGAGGATTCTTGTATTCATGGTTAAACAGCATTTCAGGTGATTAAATATTATATGCAGGCTGAGGCCTTTTAGATGTATGAAATGTCTCGCAGACACTGAATTCTTGCAGACCTTAATCTTTGAAACTATCAAATAATGATCTACCATTCTTTCTGTTAATGCAAACTGGAATCTGACATATTGGCGTGACCCTTTCCGAATTCAGTGGACACAATAAATCTGATCTACTCCTTTGATTAGGACTCCATTGCTTTGGTTTTGGCAGCTGACTCGGAAGAAGATGAAGTTTAGGAAGTTATATAACAAGCCCGTTAAAAGACATTCAGCGAGGAAGCGAGAGGACACCTTGTGTGGCTCTCATCAAATCTGCTCTTTGTTCCCCCTTGGATCAAATAGGATGAATTGGCACTCGCCCCAGATGAAAACTTTGAGTCCTATACACAGCAGTTTCCCAACTTTTCAGAACCCTCCTGTTCTCACAGAAAATGTTACAGAACATGGATTAACTCCAGTCTCTTTTCTCACTCCTTTCTGCTAATAATGGCTACTTTAACTGTCACATTAAGACCAACAGTGTCCTCTGGCTTAGCCTTAATGCTTGCTGGTGGGGCACAGGTTTTCAAATGTAAATTTGACAAACAAGCAGCAAAGCCCATTAAAGCAGAGAGAGAGAGGGGGAGTTGGAGGTACAGGATAATGAAGTGCTACACATACACAAAAATATACACAACATAACCTCCTCATCAGTGAGAGTGTGCCCTTTTTGTACCTTTATTTGTTATTTAATTAAAAATGTATTTCAGTGTTGTGCTTTTGAGAGATTTTTTTTATTCCACTCTTAAATTGAATGTGTTTTTGAGTGGAAAAAATAGGATAAAGGAAAGAGGAGGACCTGACCTTGGTCTCCTTTTCTTTAGTTTTCGTCAGCATTGAATCAGGACTGAAGCCTCAAAGGAACATGGCAGAGTAGCATCAGTGACAGGGCCACTGCCGCAGCAAGAAAATAGGACAACATTTCAGACATTTTGTGGTCTGACAGAATGTGGCAAAATGGATGCTACTGTTTTTCATGTCTGCTCATGGAAAACCAATAACAGGTCACTCTTGATATCTGACACATGACTGGATGATATTTCTGTTGCTCTGTGGCGGTGCAAAGGGAACTACAACATGACGTGCCTGATATACATGTATGTTGTTATGTATGTTTAAATGGAGTCTTTGCCTGTGCTGGTCAGTGTGATCTGGTGTGTTTAAAGTTGGTGTTAAAACATCACATAAGTTGGTACCTTGGTAGTCTGACTCACTGGATGTAGGCTCATTCCTGAAAAATCAAAAAGTTGCCTTGATTCTACAGGATTGTACAGGGACACTGTTGCATTCTGGGTTCTGAGACCCAAGTCAACTGTGATTGGTTCAAAGAACTTTTTCATATGGCAGAATGACAATGGCTGCAGCTAGACTTTTCTCCCACAATGACTGTGGCAATAGTCCCTTTCTCAATGCAAGACTAGTACGTTGGTCACACACTGGGGATGGTGATGTTATTTGAACCTATACAAAATTAATGGTAGGTTAGAGCTGACTCAGCTGTACTCATGTCCTGCTCGGCAGACAGGCAGCAACTCTTTGTGGCCTAATTGAGCTGGCACATGAACAAGGACAAGCTGAGCAGGGGATAAGTCAGGGTGTATCCCACTCTCCCTATCTATGCCTTGGTCTTGCTTTTTTTGTGGCTCTTGGCCTTTACCATCTTTTTCTTTACCTGTTTCTTTATAATTAAATATGATTTACAATATTGTGCCACCCTGGCGTAATGCTCTACACATTTGTCTTTTTTTCCAGCCCACGTATAATTTCCCAAATTTCTACCAGTTTTAAAAGGTGTAGTTTGAAGTCTTTTCATAGTTAATTTCACTGTTAGTGAATTCATTAAATACTTTGACACTACATTTAAAGCAAACGCAAGAAAATGTTATTGTGCCTTTTTATGCTTTAGAGTATTAAATACTTTAAGCAAAATAATTGAGTTTATCCTTTTTTATATTTTCCTGTCTAGTTTCCTCCCAATGCAACCTGATCTCCTCAGCATTGGAGCCCTTTATTGTTAAGGGGACTCATTATTTTTTACTGCTGCTATAAAAAGTCTCATTCTAGGACCTTTTATTATGGTGCATTATTTTAATTATAGACTTTCTCTCTCTCTCTCTCTTTAACGGTTGAAAGGTTGGCAGCTCAGACAGCTAACACAGAGGGCCTGTTTCGCCTTGACCTTACCTCACCTGGACAGGCCTGGCTTTCAATGTCTTTCCTGCTCTAAATCAGGCATGAAAATGATTCACCTTTTGGCGAAATTCGCCGTTTTGAAACCAAAACAGGTGACCTACGTGAATCGTGTAGATCCAATGAGAAAAATATTTTTTTGGGGGGTATGGGGGTGGGTGGGGGTATGGATGAGACATGGAGCTCATTAGCTGCAGGTAATATATCACTTGAAGCATTAAAGCTTGCTGAAAGAGGCATCGTGTCATTGATGCATAACGTTAGCTAAAATGAATTGTGGAAATGAATTGTTAAGGCTACCTAGTTAGCTACCTCTAACTGGTAAGGTGTGGCATTATAATTGTCCAGTAACAAAGCCTTTGTATTCGGTGAGTCAGTAAGTACACTTCCTTGACCTTGTACGTGCCGTCACTTCTTTTTATTGCTCTGGATCAATGTCTTTCAGAATGTATCAACCAGGGAGTACTCATTGGAATGTAATATTATTTAGGAATGTATCACCAGGGAGTATAAAGTAATATCTTTTTCTTGCAGTGACATCTGGTAGGCTCTGTGATGCCCGTGTGAGCTCCTCGATTTTTTCGGTGAAATGCCTGCAGCATCTTCATCTTTCCAGCTGTTAACAGAAAAGGCATAATAGAGAGGTACTGGTACTTCTAGGGCCGTTTGGGTAATGATGGTCTAACTTTTTGTTTGAAAGATTAGAAAGGTTGAAAAACAACTAAATAACAAAAGCAAACATTTTTCTTGATTTTCTATTTTTGGGTCGGTGTGATTGTGACCATGTATAGATAGATACTTTATTATACATTCATACTGTCTTGTAATTCTGCTTGATTTTTCTCT